>JAHWFO010018799.1:2133760-2161326 GCA_023313115.1 Rhysida immarginata
TTTATTTATTTATTTATTTATTTATTTATTTATTTATTTATTTATTTATTTATTTTTTTATTTTTTTATTTATAAAAATTGAATTGTAGTACAAGAATTATATAGTTGTTGAACTCAAATGAAAAATTTTTTAGCGCAAATGGAATATAAAACGTTGGCCACCTCTGGCGTAAAGGTGCGTTCCCATAGCTCGCTTGGGATTTCAAGCGAAGCTTGAGCTTGGAAGCAAAGTCTACTCGCTAGAAAAATATGGCTTGAAAAGTTCAGCTTGAAAAGCCAAGCTAGCGTTGAAGCTATCCCATAGCTAACGTGTCTCGCGAGAAATCGCAGACGGGAATTCAAAACAACATGGCGCCTCTCAATGCACGAAAACGTTTGTTGTTACAGAGAAAGGGTTTAATTTTAAGAAGCTATTGATAATTAATCGTAAAAGTATTTTGTAAAAAGGAAAACTTATTTCCACTTTAGCAGTACGTGATATTTATTTTACTTTCGCTGACGATACAATAAATGGAATAAATAAAATAAAACAAAACCAATTAAATTTAAATAAACAGAACTGATAATTAATTAAATAAACTTAAGTAATAACTAAAGTAATAATACACAAATTAATAAAATAAAATGAGCAAAATAACAATTAAATATATATAATAAATTCAATAAAGACTATAAACTAATTAATGAATATAATGTATAATAAATGAATAAAATGAAAACAAAATAAAAGTAATATAAAATAAGAAATTAAAAGTTATATAAAATTAGCTCAATCAAATGTAATATAATAAATAAAATTAAATAAAATAATAAATAAATAAATAAATAAATAAATAAATAAATAAAATAAAATAAAATATATATTAATAAAAAAAATTTAAACCATAGTATAATACTTAAAGAAGAAATATTTATAAACTGAAGATATTCATCAAGCAAATCATGAATACAAAGGAGAAAAGGGAAACAAATACATGTACAATTCGCGGAATTCTTCCTTCACTTTTCTCCTTTGTATTCACACTATCATCACGACCCCATGCACGCACCCATTGCTGTCATGAGAGAAAGGCGTACTGCGCATGTGCCTCAGTCATTTCCAAGCTGCTTGTAGCTTTAAAATCAAACTGACCTAGATATCCGCTTGAAGCGAAAATCAGCTTGAAAATCCAAGCGCTTCATGCAACTAGCGCATATCAGCTTGGTGTTTAGGATAGCTTGAGCTTGAAAAATCACAAGCAACACGCTCAAAGCGTCAAGCTTCAAGCTCCAAGCGAGCTATGGGAACGCACCTTAACGGAAGCTTGTATATTATGATTTTTTGCAACATCTACTCTAAAAACAAGCAATAATAAAAATTTATGAAAAAAAATGATAACTGAATTCAATTTTAAAATTAGACATAAACGAATGAGAATTAAAATTAGCCTCTGAATTTATTCCAACAATATTACAGGCGGCATGAACATTTGAATCCGAATATTTGAACAGAATCCGAACATTTGAAAGAGCGCTTATATTGAGATTCACAGGGTGGGGTGGGTGGCTTCGATCATCTACTGTTATTTCGTCAGAGATCCATATGCCGTACTGTTTTGCATTATAATGCATGCAATGTGCGTATTTCCGGACATATGTGCATAGAACAATTTTTGTTTCTTATCCTGCCAGGAACCATCTTCGGAAGCATGGAGCAAAAATTCTGCCACATTTGGGTTATTGCGCACATGTCTCGAGTCAAGGAGTAAGGAAGTTTAGAAGAAAATGATGATCATTGCGAATACTTAATTATAATTTTTTCAATTAGAATATTTTAATGTAAGAATATTTCTTGGGAATCATTAATTTGAAATTCTTTATATAATAAACCTCCTATGAGGGGCACATATTTGTTCCCTAAAATACTCCTGTTCAACGCCATCTGTAGAGGTAATTAATGAACAAACGCATTCCAGATCTAGGGAAAGATATTTTAAAAATAAAAAAACAACTTCAAAAATCGCCACGATGAGAGTTCTTTGGCGTTGCACGTTTAATACGGTTAAAGCACTGAATATACAGCTAAACTGCAAATTCCTAACCTATCGCCAGTAGAGCTCAGATGCGAAACTATTTGTGCATCTTACATTGAAATTATTTCATTACGATGCTGAGGAAGTTGGCATTCTGAAGAAAATGCAGCATGCTTATCATTACACTTAATCCACCCTCGATTTAGTACGGATCCAAACATGATAGGAATAATCGGCATAGTACAGATTATGGGATATTTACATGGTTCACGTGACTAGTCGGGTGAACCCGTCGGAGAGGAAAACCGGGGTTGTTGTCGACACCAAGACCGAACGGCTGGTTTTACCTCGTCGTCAGAACGCAACTCATGCCCCTTAAGGTGCTCTTTCCTCTTTGGGAAGTGGTGAAAGTCGCAAGGTGCAAAGTCTTTCATTTTTGAACTGCAGTTTTTCATCTCTGATGTGTGGCAATCGTGTGCGGACGGACGTTATCGTGCTGCAGAAGAGGATCCAAATCTGCCATTCAATCCTCGTGTCGACGACAACCCCGGAATTCCTCTCCGACGGGTTCACCCGACTAGTCACGCGTTGGTACAATGCGTGGAAAGGGATGGGGACTATGTCGAAAAGTGAATAGTGCATTACATAGAGGAGAAATGTGAGTATCACATACAAAAAGAATTTTGAAAATCGGTTAAAAAATAAAAAAAGTTACAGCCATGGAGGCATTACTTTTCAGCCCACCCTCGTATTTTAAAGCTTTTGTATTCATTTTACGAATATTCGAGCTCATATAACCGTTTAATAATCCATCACAACATTGACTGTTTCTGTACGCTTTTAAGTTTTGGTTTACCTAACACAAACTGATATATAAGAAAACTCCGAGGAACTCCGGATCTATATTTTATAACATAAGTTTTATATGGTGTGTAGAATGTTATAATGAAAATTTAGCTGCGGCCGTTTGCGACCTTGTACTTCAAAGTTTCTTTTGCGTAATGTATTTAATGTGTGCAGAGTATGAAATAATATCCTTAGTTTACGAAATGCAACCTTTTATGCCCAAATCCACATTCTTAGTTCATTTGTTTTCATAATGTAAATAGCCTTAAGTCATATGTTTATAAGCTTATAATGTTGTCTTTGTAAAGTTTATTCACTTTACAACCAATTACTCCGATCCCGCCATTATTTGTATTGGTTTGATTATCTGATAAATGTTATAGTCATTAAATTTAAAGTTAAATTTCAAAAAATGCAAGTAATATTTTCATTCATATCAAGGAAATACCATTTTCACTTGCTTTTAACACAATCTTATGTACTTATATCATAAAGTTCTGAACTTTAGGGTTTGTCCGGTTTTGCAGCGTTCTGGCCCACTGTGGAGCCCTTCAATATTTTTTTCTTTCTATGTACCTTTTTTTTTACACATAGTTTCCAAGTTTATTTTAACAATTGTCATTGCCTATTTTAATTTGATTGATAAATTGAAGGGCTCGGTACAATAAGGACCTAACCCACAGGAAGAAGTTTTTGAGTAAAGTGATGTAATATAACAATATAGTTTAAAAATCTGTAAATCTGTATAGTTGATGTTTTGCTTTACTGTGATTGCAGTTTACTTGTGCAATTGTTACTGAAACATATTGTAAATGGATTTCACAAGCAGTAATTATTACATTAAATAAGAATTTCTTCCTGTGGGTTAGGTCCTTATTGCACCGAGCCCTTCAATTGTTTAAATATATAATTAAAATAACTTTTCCATACATCAATATCTTTTAAAATAAAAACTTGCCGTTTAAAAATTCTGCTTTTAATTAGAAGTTATAATATTTTCTTTTAATTATTGTTCGAATGAATGTTATTTATACGATTATTTGCATACTTAAAAAAAAATGATAATCGATTATCATATAATTTTGTTTGTTGAAATGAATGGATTAAGGGTTAATAATCATATTACTTATGAAATTTAAATTGTTTTATTTCGTATTCAAGGGATATAATGAAATAAAATTACATGCAGTGCAAGGCTGTTTTTCTCTGGTTTATTTCTCATTTATAATAAAATTTCTTTTCCTGTTCCAGGGTAATTTAATTCTTTAGAAATATGTGAACATTCGTGTGCCGCTAACGTTGCAGAAATCAAGGACTGAATATTTTTTTATTAAATAACTATCAGGAAAATAAAACTGGATTTTCAATATTTTCTTGAAATCTAAATGAAATATTTACATTTTTTTTGCAAATCTGGTTTCATTTCCTTCACAATAAGAATACGTGATTAGTGAACAATTCTCTATGTCGGATTTAATATATTATTCCTTCTTAATAAATTTTGGATAGAACATTTCCTTTTTATTTCCTTTTTGTCTTCTACCTTCCTATCGCTATAAAAACTTCAAAGCACTTTGATTTTAGAACCTTGAATAATTTACCTATTATTAGTTATATAACGTTTGCTATAATTTAATTTAAAAATTAACTTTAATATTACGGTTAATCTTTTTTCTTTATGTAACTATGTCTATATTTGCAATTCAGTCTTTTTGTATGTAAACGCTCACATGATGCTAACGTTGCAGAAATTAAGGACTGAATATTTTTTTAATACCTAGAATTTTCAATATTTTTTGAAATCTAAATGAATGATGAAGAAATGTAAATTTAAACTTTATAGAATTAAAACGGGTAAAACAAGGGATGTTGTTTGCTTAACTTTAATGGAAAAAGACACAATAAATATTCCAATAGTATAGGTTAAAGAGGCAAGAAAATGTTTTTAAAAGCTTTGCTATGTTAAATAAAATAATATAATTAAAACTGTTTTAAATACAGATGGCTTAGAGTTGGATTAATTTTTGCATTGTTATATGTATGGATTAATGCTTTATCTTCTTTTTTCTTCCATAATAGTGTTTGTATCCGAACGCAATTTTAGAGTAGTATTTTTCGAATTTTTCAATATAAAATAGTATGAGGAAATTAAAGAAATTATACTTACCGGGGGCCAAAAACGTTTGCTTAGAGCGATAAGCAAGTTGAGGCCGCCCCTACTCTCATATATACATTTTATTTTGTGAACAGGTAATAACGAAATTCTTACTTATTAGAAAACAAACACAGACGTGGCGAGAACGTCACTGGATTGCAATGTTACATTTTTTTTTCTCCATAAAAATCTTTTTCTTTGCCAAAGTTACTCTTAGCTCTATGACAAATGTTAATTTTGTAAGAATTATGATCCTTTGTTGGCGAGCCAAAAAATCTTCATAAACGAATATGAGGAGTCTGGAGGCTTCTTCGTTTCCGGTCGTAAATTTGTGTTGCCTGTCAGAGGTGCCGGGAAGAAGGGGGGAAAAGACGAAAACGAAAAAAACCTGATCTTCAAGTGCGATTTTTCAATTATTTTTTTCTTCTTTGACCATAGTGGACACATAAATCTTTCTAATGTTTTAATATCGAATACAGAAATAAAACTTTTGAGAATAATTGAATCTGAGATAAGTCATTGCGCTTTTTAAGTATTTGTATTATCATGAAAAATTATAATTGCATTACTATTTAATTGCTACAAGTAAAAATAACTGTCTAATGGTCTTCGATTTATTCTATTTAAAATTCTCCTAGATCATTACCCTCCTCTGTAGTGTGCCATGTGAATTATTCATAAAGACATTGTGGTTACTTAACCGTAGGCTACTTAAAAGGACACAAGAATCCATTACTCATAGAAAAATAGCGTTTTTCGACGAACAATTAAAGAAGCACGTTTCACTGGAAAACTAATGCTTAACTTACGACGATATCTTGGACCAAAATGATAGGGAGTTCCATGAAGAACTAACGACGCCTAGTTTCCTTTAATTGGACCGTCTTTACAGGATACAGGAACTAAAAATCAAATAAGTGCTTTGATCACACAGACTGATAACCCGTAAATGTGCTCGAATTTTCTGTCTCAAGAGGAAACACAGCCAGACAGACGAAAATGGAAGATTCGTCAACCTTATTTCCTTCTAATTAACCAAGGTTAATAAACGTCGAGATGGTGGGAAGCGTGGCTTCAAATACGAGTTCTTAAATCTGTTGAGTTCACGAAGTCCAAAAGAAAATCTTTTCCAAATAAACCTTTTATGGATGGATTTTGAAAAGTCTTAGGAAAAAAAAAAGTTGTATCTCAAAAAGACGGGATTTTTGGTTGGAAGTAGATTTTACTCGTTTTTTAAATGTAACTGTTTGGGATTATACTTATACAACCAAACCTTTTTTTTTTCTTTTTTTTTGCCATTAATTTATACCCGAATCATCCAGTTGTCAGAAATTTGCATATGCAAAATGGAATAAGTGATGTTCCAATCAGATTATACTTTTTCCTTTCTTTATGCAAAACTCTTTTCCCTAACTTAAATTATGGAATATTTTTGCCTAAGAGAAGGCGTCTTTAACTGCTTTTTCAACTGGTAGGTCACAAAAGTTTTATATTAGTAGTGTAAGAGCAAGCAAATAGAATATTCATTAAGCAAAAATAGAATATTCGCTGCTCTGCTCTACTACCATATGAAAAAATATTTTGAATATTGAAGTTGTTAGGTTATACCATTTGTTTAGCTAGAATAGCGCCAAAAAGAATTGACAATTGAGAAGAAAGTTGATGCTCCACCTGTTAAGAGACGGAAAAACAAAATGAAATCGTAACAATAGTGGGATGTAATCAGGAAACCGCCAGCAGGACATGGAAAACCTTCAAACTTCAGATGGTGTTGCAAATAAGTGCAGAAGTGGATGCCCACGCAAGACGAGCAAAACACAAGATCGACATTTGAAAAAACTGTCCATGAAAATGAGAAAAAAATCATCGAGAATCATTAACAACGACTAAAAGAAACTAGGGGGCTGATGTTTCTAACAAAACTCTGCGGAACAAGCTAAAGGATATGAGTTTTCAATATTACCAGACGAAAACGAAGTCCTGCATGACGAAAGAACATGAACGAAAACGTCTCCAGTGAGCAAAAGATATCAACATAGGTCCGAAGAAAAATGGAACACTGTTATTTTTTTCAGATGAAACCCGCATAAATGTTAGCAACAGCATTGATGCTGGTACGTTTGTCTGGAGAAGGTAACATGAGAAAATTCCACATGAATTGCATGTTGAGTAGCCGAAAATTTCCTCAGGACGATATGAGCTGAGGATGTCTATCGAGCAAGGGAGTGGGTAAAATGTACATCGTAAGAGGAACATTGAACTCGGAAGGTTACAAATAAATTCTATAAGCTTTTCTCCTTCCCACTGTTGAAGAACAATTCGATCATTCTGACTGCATTTTCCAAGACGACATTGCGTCTTGTCATCGGACCAGGAAGTTGCTTAATTCCTGTCTGGAAGCAACAACCAAACAATACTGTGGCCTGCCAACAGTCCAGATTTAAATCCTATTAAGAATTGCTGGTGGATGTTAAATAAACTTGTGCACCGTAAGACACCAACAATTAAAGAAGAGCTGAAGACAGTAGTTGTTGTTTGCTGGGAAGAATAAATACTGAATACTGCAAAAAATTACCAGAAAGCATGCCAGCACGTCTTCAAAGTGTCAACAAAACCAAAGGTGGTCCAACCAAATATTAAATTGGCCGTTAACAGCATTGGTGAATGAACATGCAAAACTTTTTTCCCATAACTTTGACTATGCAATAATTTTTTCCAAGGGGGGGGGGGCTTCTTTAACTATTTATTCTTTAATTTACTTTCAACTGATCTGTCACAAAAGTTTTGTGCAAGTAGTTAAGTACAGACAAATAAAGTATTTATTAAACATAGGCGCTGGTGTTTTACGTTACCATATCAAAACTCTTTAAATATTGAACTTGTTGGGTTCTACCACTATATGCAACACTTTAGGATTGTATGCTTTATTTATCTACAACAAGTAAATGGATTGCGTGAAATGTTATCATTTGTCATTACCATTAGAGAGTTTCCCCTTCTTGTTTCATTCTTATACGTGAAAATGGGCTTATAGATAGATCAATGCTGGAATTGAACCGAAACACTCTGGTTCCGGTTGAAATGAAAAAAAAAAAATAAGATACGTTCCAGTTGATGTACATTTTTATAAATGTTTCTATGTTAAAATATTTAATTAATTCCTTTAATTGCTTGCTGTTAGAGATAATAATCTTTAACTCTTGATTTAAAAAAAACTTCTAGAATGTATCTGTTACTTATATTTTCTATTGTTAATACTCACGTCAGTCGCGGTATCGCAACGGATAACCAATAAGGACTCGAAAGAAGGAATATGATTGGGTTGCCATCATATTAATGAATGGGTGCGTCAATATTTTGTGCACCGACCCTCAGACAATCCATAATAAGAAAAGGCGTTATCAAAAATTTAAGAATTTGGTGAATTTGAAGAATAAATTTGCAAATAAACGCACAGAATGAAATAAGAACGGCGGGGGGGGGGGGGGGGGGGGAGTTAAAGGATTTCAGTAATAAATATCTTATTTGTTTTTTGTGACGGAAATACACCCTTTCTATAATTTTCCGACAGTATTTATCTCGAATGATTTAAATTGATATTCAATTTTCATTGTAAATCTTTCTCTTTTTCTTTTTTGCTTTTCTTTATCCCAGAGAATTTTCGTACATGAAAATAGGCATGCTATTACAGGCTCGAAAGACCTAACTCTAACAAATTAGCACACCAGTGTTCCGAAAGCGAATTATGGATTATCTGAAATATGTATAATGCATAAAGTAAATGGTACTTTGTATAAAAAATATTTGCAAACTTTTAGAATGGCTTTATGGAATGAATAAACAAAATGCGCTCTTTTACGTTTGCGCTCTTTTACGTTTTACGTGAATGAATAGCCATCGTCTTTAACAATTGTCAACTTTTTCATTTAATCATATTTTTGAGTTTTCTGGTATTATGGTTGCCGAGTTGTTTTAATCCGTAAACCCAAAGCTGATATAATAAAAATAAGCTACTTTAAAAAATTCTTTAAATATGTGAATTAAAAACACATGTGTTACAACATATGTGGCGCCGAACTGAATGGCAACTTTGTGAAATTTTAATAACATCCGGAACGAACGGAATCGTATATTTTTAAAAGATTAGAAATGTGTGATTATTCCTTCAATTTAGGAAAAGACGTGATTACAATTTCAGGTGAAGATCTTTCAGAACGTATTTTGAGTTTATGCAGATTCCTAATAGATTTTAAAAATTTCAATTACCTTCAAGATAATAATCGTGCAAAGCACATATCTATACTAAACACACCCACATGCAAACAACTTCCTTTCATTAATAGATTGTTCCTCTCTTTCTCTCATACATACATATACACAGATCAATATTCGTCCATTTTTGGCGAGTCATTTTTAATTGGCATACGCCTGGTCCACCTCCATTTAATCCTTTTGTTTTTTTTTTGTTTTTTTGTTTTGTTTTTTTCCCTCTTATCCTTTTCCCCCTGGCCGCCTCTTCACGGCCACCTATGGTCAAAAGCAATTACAGCATCATCGCCTCTTCATCTTTGCCAGCAGGAAACACGGAACGTTTCGATTGGGGAACCATCACGAGCGACAATTCTTCCACGTGAACGGCTTCGTACACCCCCGCCGCGGGTCATTGGACTACCAGCGGATAACACTCAACACACTGATGTATTACTGGAGTCCAACTTCCCCCCCCCCCCCCTCCGCCCATCTTCCCTTTTCCTGTTTCGTCTCATTAACGAAATATTAATTCGAAACCACTTCGTTCTAATCTCGGAAGCAGTATTTGTTTTCGCTCGCGTGTTGTTGCCTTTTTTTTTCCTCTTATGAATTAAAACTTGGCTTCCTCTTCACTCTTAAATTAGACGTTCTCTTATATTCATTGAGAATGTTATTGTTGTTGTTGATTTTTATTCGCATATAATTGTCAATTTTACTTTAAGGAATGCATTGTGTAAGATCTTATTTATTATAATTGTTTGCTTACTTTGAATTAATATTTAGCTGTGAGATTTTTTTTTGACTAAATATACAATAAGTTTAAAATGCAATCTTGTATTATTTGGGAAGAAGAATACATGTTTAATCAACATTTCTATAAATTGAAGTTTTCAAATTAAAAGGTAAGCGCTTTATCAGAGGGTGTTTCCTACCCTTTATAAATAGAATATGTGAGAGTTAAGACAAACGTGAATATGATTAAAATTATTATAAAATGATAACAAAATTTACAGTAAGAGGCCATTACTCTGAGTGTCCGTTAGAAAGAGAACTCCTTTATGCAGAAAAAAAAACAAAACTAAAACCACTAAAATAAATAGAACAAATACATCATTACACCTTTTATTCTCTCTCTCTTTTGTCGTTGCGTATTTCGGACTGAACGATATAAAGAAGTCTATAAGGCAAAAAAAAAACAATACAGCTTCACAAAGAAGAGGTTAAAAGGCCATTGCCATTTCAGTTAATTAAACTTTAATTATGTTATAAAGCATATGAGATTATTTTTAAAACTTAATGCATAAATAGAATATGCGTTGATTCGTTATTAACTTTAATAATATATAGAAAACGTTGACTTTTGTCACTTCAGAACACGGTAGACAGTTTTGGTGATTAAAAAAAATAACTGTGATAACGCGTTCTTTGAAAGAAAGCAAAATTGTAGCATCCAGTGTAATCATTATCTTGCAAGTTAAACATTCCCATTGAAGTTGGAGTTTCCTTCTCTGAATTCCGAGGAAAAAACTATACATACAATGTGAGCAGATCGTAAAAGTAAACAATTAAAATCCAACAAATTTTTACATAATTAATATTAATACATCAAAAACATCTGTTAATCGAAATTAACAATCCTCACAGGGTTGCTTTCAAAATGTTTCTTCAAATGGTAATAGTATTTGCGTGATTTATTATTACTCATAAGGATAAAAAAGGTAATTCAATTATAACCGGTCAGTACGGAAACAAAGTATTCACTACAGATCCTTAATTTACAGTAACCACAGTTTCTTATCCTCTTTCATAAATAAGCTTAAAATCCACAATTTCATATTCGAGGTCCGATTATAACTCAATTAACAATAAAAATATAAAAAAGAAGCGTATATCTGTACCTCTAATCAGCTTTCGAACAATTTTATAAACCTCATCCCAATTCCTGAACCGTTTTATCTAGGCGTCGCTCGCTCAGTTTAAGTGACTTTTGCCATGCTGTCCTATAAGCATACATTCGGATCTATTAGCACTATAGTTTGACATGTCATGTCTGTGTCGGACCAAGTTTTCTCTTCACTACGTCTCATTAGAAAGGAAGCCTTTCCATCCAAAAATTCATAGAAGTCTTTATTTTTATATTTTGCGCAACAGAAGATATTTTCAAAGAATGGGGACACACTTAAAAAGAATGGTCATTTCCATATAAAGACGTTAAGTAAATGTGAATGTGAAATACTAGAATTTTGCTCTAACCCGATGTTTCCCAACGTAGCGTGCACATCCCACAACAGAGTGACAATTTGGAAGCTTGTTTAGACCAAGTTAGGCTTCTAATTTGGAAGCCTTTTAGGCTTCTTCCACGCGAATAAGAAGTATGTATATATTCCGAAGGAAGGGGCATCAGGATTTTAGGTTAGGTTAGATGGGCATGGTCAAAAAAATGTTAGTCTAACCTAACTTAACTAGCCACATTCTCCTCACTTAATAGATCATTGCAGGAAGCATCTTCGAGCGGTGGATGGAAAGTTTTATGTCCATAAGTTACGTTCGATCCAATTTGAACCTATCTAAGGAGAAATAGAAACTTTCCAACTGACTGCTCTTTACAAAAGAGATGCCCACCAAAACGCTTTTTGGGCAATGTTTCCGAATACCCAAGACCGTTTGTCCTTAGGAAATCATCAAATAGCCTCCAAATTTTGAGATTTGTCCCCAGATCGTATATTTTAGTTTTTTGTTAGATTTATTTTCTAAGATTATGAACAATGAATTTCCTTTTTAACCATTATGAGTTTTACTTATGAGTTTCTTTTTAAATTTATTTTAAAGACCCTGAATATAATATAGATTCTATATTCGCGGTTTCTAATATATTTTGATTTCGCACTCAAGCAATGTGGGATAGCAATATAAACAGTTGGGTATGCCTTGTATTTTTTTTCACAATGAAAATGTTTTTAACAAGTAAATTCATTTTTAATTTTGAGGCATCATCTTAATTCGTCTTATAATAGACAAGAACAAAATTGTACAAAGCAGTTGAATAATTTCAAAAAATTGTTTAATGATAAACTTCAAGGATACAATGAAGATTAAGAAATTCTCTAATAAATTTATTTAAGAATCTTTCACTTATGTGACATTATCCAGCAAATCGCATAGCGCAGACACACACTTATGTGCATTTGCTTTGCTTACTGAGTAATGTGATCGTGCATAGTTTGATTAAAAAAACTTTAACATTACAGTGCTGGGCTTAAATGTAATACATGACATATTATGTGAAAGCTTATAATATCGCGCAAACAGGATAGCTTGTAAAGCAACTAATGGCAATCTGTTTCGCAGCTTGTTTTTAACTATTGCATAATGTAAAACGCCCTTTCAACAGCAGCATTGGAGACTGGCAAAGTCAAGATTGTTTCTGCTAAGATTGAAATCTTCTGTAAATCAAGCATTTCCAGCAGAATCTTTAGGAACTTCATCAAGTGGGTTCAATACAGCGCCGAAGCTTTTGCATTTCCTAAAACAAATCGATACATCGATGTATCGACACTTCCTTAACGAGGTATTGGATATTTGATACTTTTGACCGCTTTGGACATGAGAGTGTAGGCGTATCAGTTTATGGGAATATTTCCTGTCATCAAAACGAATGAATCGGCAAATATTTCTCACATAAATTTCTCTAAAATTTTGATAATAAATGAAAATTTCCCCAGAATTTTCCCTCAAAATTTTTTGTCCTCCAGACGGTAAAATATCACCAAATCTGGAGACAAATTACTCAACTTGACAACGCTGTGTTTTAGTTGAATTCAGTGTCTTAGTCATGTCGATTTCATAGAAGCCAATCAGAACGCTGTGGTAAGATGATTTGACTTCCTTATTTTGCGGTCATTCTGCTTCTTATATCAGATCAAGATAATCTTGCTTATGACAGTGAAAAATTTCGGCGAAAATTTTCCTTGTACCTTGAGATTCCGTCTCAAATAGATTTCACTATCTACAAAGGAATTTTCTAATCTTCAAATCTAATCATATTGGTTTAAAAATTAGTTAATTAAAGCATTCATGGATGTGTAAATTTTTTTCCTGGATGCGTAAAGTTTAAAAGGTAAGCTGAGCCTCATTTTAAAGAATGTCTGCTTATAGGTTATATCCTCCCTAAGGATAATTTTACTTTTTTTAATTAAAAGAAAAGCGAACGAATGATAAGCCAAGGTAGGAGAGAGTCACTTTGCGTAGGAGGAGATATGCCTTTTCGGGTCGGTGAAAGATCCACGAGTGGAGGTTCGCCGAAGGGGAGAAACATAAGATAATAGTCGAATCGAGGAGACGGGGAGGGAGATGGGGGGGGGGGATTCTAGAAAATAAAAAGAACTTCTCGAGAAAAATGGACGACTAATGAGGGACGGGCAAACGTCGGTGAGGAGAAATGGAATCGTCCCCTCGCCGTTTCTTCTTGGAAATGCTCGACTTTTACCAAAGAAGGTTTCAGAATTTCCTCAGGAGAAAGAAGAGCAGGAACAAGGGGATGAACTACAAGAAGGAGGTGGGGAGGAGGGATAAGAAGGGGAGAAATGAGGGGAAAAAAACGAGCCAGACGGAGAAGGCGGGAATGAAGCACACACCACGTGATTAAAGACACTTAAAAAATGGCAGGACGGAGGGATAATAAGAGAAAAAAAAATGTTCACGAGACATAAATATTGAGAGGATGAACGAACAGATAGAGGACTCTCGCCTTCCTCTTTCTTTGTCTCTCTTTTAGTTTAATTTAAAAAAAAAAGCTGATGAGTTTTAAGGTTTTAACTTAAAAAGGCGGCATGCTAAGAAATGAAAGTTAATTTTAAAATATTGCTGAAAACAAGAAAACCCCAATGTAACCGTGAAATTCCACATTTCAGTGAGATAATTTTAATTTCGTTCGCCATTAAATATTCATAAAATAATTAAGCGACCACATCCGACAACCCACTTTAAAAGCCATTTCGCTTCTACATTTTAGAATTGGTCGCCAGAATGGATGGTGAATTGGTTTTTACGGGAGGAAGGCGGCGGTAGAGAAAAAGTTATTTTGACGGTGAAACGAAAGGAGTTCCCTCGGGCACTTATTCTAAAGTTAAGAACAAACCCTTGGAAAGGCTGATCAACGGAAACGAGTTTACTTTAATGGAAAAGTTTGTCACATAAGAAGCTCTTCAAAGTTTCGGTAAATTCTTGAAGATTACCTTCGAAATTGATTTGCTTTCCGTATACTGATGACTCTTAAGCCTGGATTAAATATCAGGAGACTAGAGGGGGAAAATCATTCTTTGTGTGATTTCTTATTAACTTTTCGAGCTTATCTGTTTTCTTTATAAATTTTATTTAAATGATTGGATTCTGAGGTTTAACGACCTTTAAGATTAATTTTTTTTAAAAATTTAATCCTCATTAACATGTTTCTTCGAAAACTATAACTAAGAAGAAAAGGGGTGAAAGTTTTACGGTTTTTATTTATTATGGTTGCTCTAATACTACATTAAATAGCTTACGTATAATGCAAATTTCTAAAACGTCAGAGATCTGTGATTATATATACAGTATATCAACTTAAGTGAGCGTGCATTGTTTTCTTTCAAATGAATATAATGAAATAAATATAATTAATTTTCATTTGAATGGCATTTTGTGCTTACGGATATTTGAATGAAAATAATACAGGGTGTCTCAAATCAATGTACTAACACTTTTTTTTTCCAGGTGTAACTAATCCATTGGTGCGCGTTATCAGCTTTGTCTGGACAATGGCGGTCATCAATTTGAACATTTGCGAACATGATTCTTTAATTACATTTGTCTTCTGTAATTCAAGCCTTTAAACTTGTCTCTATGTTCATAAATAATGTTTTTATAGTCATTCAAAGTGTAAGTACATTTTTTTGAGACACCCTGTATTTTAAAATTTAATAAAAAATGCATAAGATTCTGATGTCTTCCAATCACATATATTTCGAATCTCGATACACTTTATAATGATATGGAAATAATTAAAGGTTGCATATCAAATATCATTGCTCTTCTAAATGTTAAGTGTTATCTTAAACTGTTCAGTCACCTTATGCTCCGTAGGAAATGCTAAATAATTAATTTACACTTTTAGCAGATAACCGAAAAAAAATCGCAGTGATTGAATCATAAAAGGAAATAGAGAATATAAATTCCTACTCCTTTTAACTCTCTGAAATTTTCAATACTTCCTTAAAAAGAGCAATAACAATAATGTAATAAAGGACCATAATCTCGTTTCCGTCATTTTGTCGTTGTGTTTAGAGACGTCCACGAACTCTTATTAATCTCATCAACAGCACAAGAGTATGATGTTTACGTATCTTGATAGCTTTTATTTTATTTCCTATCTGCCGGTTGACACTTTTCACAGTTTTTAAGAGCAAGGTAAATGAATAAATGACGACGGCGCCAAATAAAACTGTGAAGAACTTGAAAATGCAATTTTCAGACGGGCAACAGCGGAAACTTCGCTTCTGATTTTAATCGTTAGAGAATCAATGCAATGGAGGAAGGGAAAACAAAATAAAAGTGAACTACGTATTGAATTATTTTCAAGATCACAAACGAACGTTATGTATCTTTTTGAAAAAATTTTCAAAAATATTTTCAAAAAAAAAAATATTGAAGAGACCCTTAGCAAGGGTTCTTAAAAGCTATTTACAGATAAGAAAAAATAATTTCCTTCTTTCAAATCATATTAGAATTCTACACAAAGTAAATAATAATGCTTTTGGGATTCATTTAGAAGGGAAAAAATGAAATAAGTAGTTTTTTTATTGTGAATACAAAGAGAAAAGGGAAGGAAAAATTCCGCGACCTAGACTCGAACCAGAGATCTTGCCGATCGCTGGCAACGCTCTAACCAATTGAGCTATCCGCGGACAATGAACCACCAAGCTGTTACAATGTGTCTAAATGTACTTCCTTGAAGTCACAAATTAGCTGAAGTCACCTTAATCTATATACAGGGTGTCTGAGAATTCATTGTACATACTTCTAGGGGAGTTAGTATGGGTGATTCTAAGCAAAAAAGTTCATATGAACATGGATCCGAATTTGAACGATAACTGAGATATGAACAGAAATAAAAATGCCGCCACCAAGATCAACAAGTTAATAACTCAGGTTCTGTAAAGCACTTGTGAGTACTAACTAGCACGTGTTACAATTTTGACTGTGTATCTCGGAAACTTCTCGTTGAGATTCAATCAAATTTTAACAGTGTACAGAGTCTTATGTATCCTGTTATTTCCCCTAATTTCATTAATCTAGGCTTTACAGAACCTGAGATTAACTTGTTGATCTTGGTGGCGGCATTTTTATTTCTGTTCATATCTCAATTATCGTTCAAATTCGGATCCATGTTCATATGAACTTTTTTGCTTAGAATCACCCATACTAACTCCCCTAGAAGTTTTTACAATGAATTCTGAGACACCCTGTATATATACAAGAGAGGACATCCACTGAGTGACTCACTGACTCATCATCGCACAACAAAATCTACTGGGGTCACCGACTCGAAACTCAGTGGGGTCATAGGGCGGATAGCATAGGGGAGTGCTAGGACGTGAATTTTCGAAATTTGGACCCCTTACCCTCCCAGGGGGGCAGAAAGGAGTTGCACGTTCGGTCGCCTAGCTCCGCCCCCAATCAATGCAGAACTTCGAAATTTTGCAGGAAGGCTTCTAGCTACCGTGCCAAAAAAAAAGCAGTATCCCCAATTTTTGATTTTCGAATTTTCAGGGTGCGAAAACTGAAAAAAATCGATTTTCGGGGGCGTTTCACAAAATTTTCTGATATTTTGATGCAACTTCGCGGGGAATAAAGATAAAGCAACGAAATACCCATACATGGCGACTGTCTTCCCATAGGGGGATGGCACGTTCAGCAAGACAATGCGATGTGTCATACGGCTGCAATTGTTCGGGGATGGTTTAAGTAACACGACCAGGAGTTCCAAGTACTGCCTTGGCCCCCTAATTCCCCAGACTTCAACCCAATCCAGAACCTTTGGGATCACCTCGATCGTCATGTGCGTGCTATGGAACAACCACCGCATACCCTTCAGCAGCTGTCGGATGCTATACAGTCTGCATGGCAACAGCTACCAGTAGAAACTTACCAGAATCTTATTATTTCTCACTCCCATGCCGTCTAGTTGCTGTCCGTGCCGCTAAAGGCGGTTATTCGGGATATTAGCTGGTGGTCATAATAATGTTACTCGACTCTGTAAATCGAAAAATAGTCCTAGATGCTTGAAATAAATTTTAAATCAAAGAACAAAATCCATATTTTATGACCAATGTAAAAACTAAGCTTTCAACATGTTAATTTATGAAAACCAAAAAAAATGCGGAAAACATAAAATACCAGAAAATTGGACCCAGATAATCAACACATGAAAAAAGCTTGAATTAACATTATAAAATTCATATTGAAGAATCGAAAAGAATTTTTTTAAAATGCTCCCAACTATCGGCCCTTTAGCAGTTCTACTCGACTTCGCTCGTTTAGGAATGTTGTCTATAACTGAATGAGTTTGACGCGGTGTCGGAGAAAAAAGGTGGAGAATAATGTTCAATTCTTCTGTATATTCACATTCAGAAATTGTAAAATATCTTCAAAAAAGAGCCCGAGCAACGCCGGGTATATCAGCTAGTTATCGATAAAAAAATCGATATTCTTGTTTATGGCTAGGCATATTAATAAGATGTATCGCATGACCAACAATGCAAGGCAAGTTTTGCATCAACAAAGGTATCATCACGCAATTCACCATTATTCAACAATGGTATCATCACGCAACAAAGTTTGTGCATATAAATAATTTTGATTAAGCCATGTAAGGAAGATTCATTCCACTTCTGCGAATTATAAAACAAAATTGATTTGTAACAATGATAGAATTCCTGTTGTTTAGGCTTTTCTTAGAATTGATAGTTCTTAGAACTTAACAGTTTCTTGAAAGTCTTTAAAAATGAACAGTAACTGTAGATAATGGAGAGTTAGCAGACAATTGAGAAACTGAGCAAGTGGTAAGTAATCCAGTGAATATCGAAGTCCCCATGCGGCCGTCGACGATGCAAGTGTGTCAACTGAGGAAACTTCGATTGCTAGACCGCGCAAAGGGGATGAAAGCCCAAGTTTTGCTTCAAGACATCTAGAGCAAAGTACAAATTGTATCAACGGATAACTAAGTAGTGAATAAACTACTCAGTTTGTTGGAATTGCAAAGCAAACGGACACAAACTATCACGTGCAACCACTACCATCCAAGTAGAGAGTGTCTTCGTCGAAGTTAATGTTGCCATATATTGCCACATCAACATCGGTAAATTGAGCAGGAAATGAGTATAATAGACGATAAAGATCGAACATTTCTCCCGTGAAAAAAATCAGGGTTCTAAAAGAAAATTTATATCGAGCGGCACTCACTTCCAGTGGTTATGTACACTCAAAATAGTAATGCCATGATGTGTTCCCAAATTAATGCCATCCTTCAGTACTCAAAGAAAATTCACGCCAATTTCTGGAGGTTAACATAGAGGAGGAATAAGATAGAACGCGCAAAGCCCTCACTTTCTCCTTCGCTACAAGAGTTCCACTAATAGAAAATTATATTTCTGAAAATACTAAACTACACCTTCTTACTAAACAGGTGGTGGCCTTACAGTATAACAGAGGGACATCAGGAGTTCCAACTAGTTTCGCCATTTATTCCCGGCTTTGTCAAGGATATACAGCAAGAGGCATGCAAGCCTTTATATATACAGAACAGTGGTACAAGCAATGAGCGTAAATACATACAAGAACCAATAGGATAAAAAGCAAGGGGGCCAATGAGAAAAAGGACGTAATGGCCAGTAGAATAAAATAGAATAAATACAAAACTTTTTAAGATACACAAAAGAGAAGTTATACAGAGATGGTGCGTTTAACGCGGACCGAAAAGAGAACATATCCGGTTGTCCGAAGACAAGAGAATTAACATAAAAAAAAACATAATAAAATAAAGGGGTAAGAAACTTACAAATTGCAGAAGAAACATAAAATAAAGAAAACGAGAGAAAATCATAGTAGATCAGATAAAGAACTAAGTATAGAAAACACGTTAAAGTCCGTCTGGCAATTGAGAAGCAAGTGTGGGGTGGACTTCTTGGCCTTAAATATTTCGATCGCTTCGAGGGTAGCAGTTTTTTCAGGTTTATTACAGATGTGCAAGACAGACATAACCTCTTCTTTTGTCTTAAAAGTGTGTCCGGAATCTGCGAGATGGTTTGCATAGTGGGAGACACGGTCCCGTTTTCTATACGAGTCAAGGTGTTCCTTGAATCGCAATGCAAGATTGCGGGTCGATAATCCCACATAGAACTTATCGCAAAACGCACAATTCAGGCGGTAAACTCCGGATTGGGAATATTTGTCGGCGGTGACGGAGGTGGGCGGGTTCAGGGTGCGAGCAGCTGGGGTTGGAGTACGAAATGATATACGGAGGCCAAGGGACGATAAGAAATCGGAAAGCTGGGAGAAATTAGGTCCCAGATATAGTAAGGACGTCCACTTTTTAGTTTGGGGCGAAACAGGAGGTGGGGAGGAGAGAAGGGCCCGTCTGCGGCGGTGAAGAATGCGAGAGAATGTGGAGGTCGAATATCCATTGGAGTGGGCGAGGTGACGGATTATGCGGAGTTCTGAAGATCTGGATAGGGGGGAGAGGGGGAGCTTCAGGGCACGGTCGATTAGGAATCTCAGTGAGGCTTGTTTGTGGGTGGCGGGATGTGAGGAGGAATGGTGTATTAAGTTGGAGGATGTGGTCGGTTTACGGAAGACAGAAAAGGAGAAGCGGTTAGTGTGGGGATTGTTGGTGATGAGGATATCAAGGAAAGGGATGGACCGGTTAGTTTCTAGTTCAAAAGTGAATTGGATATGGGGAGAGAAGGAGTTAAAGGTGTTAACAATATTAGTGGGAGTAGTGGATCGGGAGTCAAAAAGGATGAGGATGTCATCGACATATCGGAAATATGCGATGACGGAGGAATTATTGAGGAGGGGGGTGACGTGTGTTAATTCCAGGTGCTGTAGGAAAACCTCAGACAGAAAACTGCTGAGTGGGAACCCCATTCCTAGCCCTGTGGGTTGGGAATAGTAAGAGTTGTTAAAGGAGAAATAGTTCTGGGAAGAAATTACAGAGAGGATAGCTAGTAGGTCAATAGTATCGGGTGCAGGGAAAGACGCGGCTAGTAACAGACACTGTAGGATAGAAAGGGTGGGGGTGACAGGGATGTTAGTGTATAAGTTGGTGATATCAAGGGACATAAGGGAGAGGTGCTCCTCCGTGTGGATGGAAGAAAGGGACTCAGTAAGGGTTAGGGAATTGCGTACATTATAAGTATTAGGGAGGATTTTCAGGTTAAAGAGGAAGGTGGAAAGGGATTTAGCAACGAGGTGGGCAGGAGCTGGGGAATAGTTAACGACGGGGCGTATAGGCATGTTAGGTTTATGGATCTTGACGAGGGCGTTAAGGTTGGGTGGGCGAGGGTTGGGTGGGATGAGGCGTCGGAGGTATCTGAAGCGTGGGGATTTGTTGATGACGGAAATAATAGACTTGTGGTATTTAGAAGTGGGGTCGGATGGGAGGGTGACAAAATTGTTAGCGGCGATGAAATCATTAACTTTATCAGTGAACGTAGAACGGTAAATGATAACCGACACGTTACCTTTATCGGCCTTGACGACGAGGGCATCGGAATCTTGTAGCTTCGTCTTCAAGGTGGTAGAGGCAGCAGCATCAGTGAGTAGTTCCTGGGGTGGTCTAGACGCAGACGCTTCTTGGAAGGACTTGTGTATTAGATGTCCGGCGATGGCTGGCGCTGGAAGGCGGTCAGTCTGGGGTAGTAGGTTGACGGCGTGCTCGACATCTGAGATGACATCGTGTAAGTCAGATCGTGTTGGCTTCCTATAGACAACGTGCTTGAGGCCTTTGTCTCCCCCCTATCCAGATCTTCAGAACTCCGCATAATCCGTCACCTCGCCCACTCCAATGGATATTCGACCTCCACATTCTCTCGCATTCTTCACCGCCGCAGACGGGCCCTTCTCTCCTCCCCACCTCCTGTTTCGCCCCAAACTAAAAAGTGGACGTCCTTACTATATCTGGGACCTAATTTCTCCCAGCTTTCCGATTTCTTATCGTCCCTTGGCCTCCGTATATCATTTCGTACTCCAACCCCAGCTGCTCGCACCCTGAACCCGCCCACCTCCGTCACCGCCGACAAATATTCCCAATCCGGAGTTTACCGCCTGAATTGTGCGTTTTGCGATAAGTTCTATGTGGGATTATCGACCCGCAATCTTGCATTGCGATTCAAGGAACACCTTGACTCGTATAGAAAACGGGACCGTGTCTCCCACTATGCAAACCATCTCGCAGATTCCGGACACACTTTTAAGACAAAAGAAGAGGTTATGTCTGTCTTGCACATCTGTAATAAACCTGAAAAAACTGCTACCCTCGAAGCGATCGAAATATTTAAGGCCAAGAAGTCCACCCCACACTTGCTTCTCAATTGCCAGACGGACTTTAACGTGTTTTCTATACTTAGTTCTTTATCTGATCTACTATGATTTTCTCTCGTTTTCTTTATTTTATGTTTCTTCTGCAATTTGTAAGTTTCTTACCCCTTTATTTTATTATGTTTTTTTTTATGTTAATTCTCTTGTCTTCGGACAACCGGATATGTTCTCTTTTCGGTCCGCGTTAAACGCACCATCTCTGTATAACTTCTCTTTTGTGTATCTTAAAAAGTTTTGTATTTATTCTATTTTATTCTACTGGCCATTACGTCCTTTTTCTCATTGGCCCCCTTGCTTTTTATCCTATTGGTTCTTGTATGTATTTACGCTCATTGCTTGTACCACTGTTCTGTATATATAAAGGCTTGCATGCCTCTTGCTGTATATCCTTGACAAAGCCGGGAATAAATGGCGAAACTAGTTGGAACTCCTGATGTCCCTCTGTTATACTGTAAGGCCACCACCTGTTTAGTTAATAGGAACAGTATTATGATCCATCCTTCCACCGATATTACACCTTCTTAGTATTGTAAACAGCGCCGCTTCGATCTCATCCGTCCCAAATCGCAGTTGGCTATTTGGCCTCGATGTTGGCCATTGAAATCGCTCACTATGCAGGCAAATGCGCTCTCTATCTCATTTCTCCTCTATGATGGTAACGGACATTTGTAATTTTTATTGTTAGGATTATTGATACTAATATGGTTGATATATGTCTCGTATATGGCGCTATCAGTTACCATACTTTCAATATATTTCATAATATCTCTGTACTAAAAATTTAAATAAAAATTGTTGCTCAGACAACAATTTCAGTTCCGGCGTGTGCTTCAAGCCAGCACCAACAATGCTTAAACGTGCAACAATAATGCAAATTTAATTCTGTAACGCTTTATGGTGTCGATTTTTGCATCACTTTTTTTTTTATAGAATGATATCCAGCCTTAAAACGTTATCATGTTAAAAAGAAAAATGTATTATTATCAAAATGAATTCTTAATAATTTTAACCTAAAACTAGTCCATCTTTCCACCTCCTATAACTGAGCGTTATCTCATCCCGTTAGCTCAACGTCCTATTGGAAATTTTGCTGCAAAATAATCACTGAACGTAACATTGTACTTTACGACTGTAAATACCGTTTAAATATAGATCAGTCGGCCTAATAATTAATGGTTATTCTATATTTATATGACAACAGTGGAACGCGATTCGCTAACGATCCTAACAGGAAGAGCGCGTCGAGCGCTACTCTTCCAAATGTGATGTAATTTGAATATTGAAAGAACACGAACCCCCGATGAGTGCGAGAGTGATGAGCCACAGGTACTGGGGTAGACATCCCTTGATAACGTGTAAACCACGGATAACGAGCCATTGACCACATCCGCGTGCCAATAGCACGTGCAAGCGCAGCTGGAGAGGCGGTGATAAATAACGACGAATTTCCGCGTTTAAAATGGAGTGAAGGCCAGTCTTCCTTCCGCTCGACGGCCGCCATCAATCGGCTGCCGACGGCGTTGGCCGATTAGGTTCCGAGGCCGGCAAACGATACCGAAAGAAATTCACAGTAAGAAGGCGGATATAGCCTCCTCATACGATTCGTCAAGGTTGCAGTTATTTTGTTCAAAATTAATCTTTTTTAAAGGAATAAAATAGTGTATTTAGTTTCATATCTCTCACGTGTCTTATAAAACAATTGCTTAAATATTTGTCGCATTATCTGTATATATTTTAAGATCGGCGCAACAAAGTCAATGTCGAATTCCCGTATCAGTCATAAGGGTTCGCCAAACAGTGAAAGATTGTTAAAACAATCAGAAGAGGGAAAAAACCTTGGTAACTATTACGTGTCATTCCAACATCTTTTGCGTCGGCAGTTTCTAGCCTATATACGTCACGTTAAAAGAATTTAATCCTTTTATTCGTATCCTTAAAGGCCAACTGATATTAAAATTTGACATAAAAAATTGCAAAATTCTGAGAAAAATATACTTTTTAGGAAAAATATGTTATTAAATTAATTAATCAAGTTTTTAAATGCAATTTTTTAAAAAATTAATTTTGCTCACTCATTCATGTAAAATTGCGATGTCACTGACGGTTTCGCTCATTTGCTTTTTATTCATATTATAAATACAGTGCACACTCCTTTGCTTTTTTATTTGCTTCATTTTATTTATTGTGTGTACGCAAGCGCGATTTCATCGCTTATTCCCATTTACAATATTACATTTTACTCCGTTAAACTTCTATGACACATTTTTTTATGCATGAAGCGTCAATAACGAAAATTGTACTATTGTTCTTTATTATTATGCAGCTTACTTTGTTCCAATATGCTGTTTGGACCATTCTGTTAATTCGCGCATTCTTTGTGAACTGTTCATCTTTGTGAAATATTTTTTTTTTTACTACTAAGCTTTCTTTTTAGCATATTTAGTTAGGATGAAATGATACTGTAGATGATACTTTATCTAAAATTATTTCCCCTTTCTCTGTTTATATCTAAAGAGGTACTGATTTACTTAATAAGAAAAACGATGATGATAAAGATGATGTCCGGACCTGATATTATTATTAAATATAAAATAAATAATAGACAAATTGGGACAATACGACTGAAAACCTTTAATATATCACTGGCTCTGTAGATGAATCTTTAGCTTCGAAACGCGTCAGCCATGCCGTATTGCCTGAATCTATATCGTTGTTTATTTTATGCTAAATAATTAATAACACTACTAGCAATATATTTACCGAACAACAAAAGGAATGTCATAGAATAAACATGAGCCGTAAGGAGCAACTCGGCATGCCTTGCAAAAATAGATATTTACATCTAAAAAAGGCATTCGATAGCGTCCCACGTTCATGGCTTATACACGTACTCTCTACGCTCATACGCACTCATTTCTAAAAAGTACAATGCTGCATTGGAGAACAGGGTGCCGACATTTTGTTACAAGACAATTCGCGACTGAAACAGCTCGTTCCGAAGAATTTGTGAGGCTCACAATTTAAAATTAAAAGAATGTACCATTAATTTATTCATAAATTTATACAGTAAAACTTTACATATTTAAACATAAAAAGGGGGAAGGAAAAATCATTTTAATCTATCATTAACCTATTTAGAAGACGTCGCTCATTTTTTAAAAAAAGAAGAAATCCTAAATCATGCTTTTTTTCTTTGTTGAAACAATGAAAATATTATTTTTCCAATTTCAAGTATACAATAAAAAAGCGATGTTTTAGAATCGAGAATTTAGAATCTTACAATTTCCCAATTCGATTAACATTTGAGTTTCAACTTAGGTGAGGAATTATTCATTTATTATAAATAAAGTGAAGCGAAAATTATGCCCTCTCGATTTCGACAAAAATAGGGAAATGAGTATGAAATTTAACCTTGTGCTCAATGCAAAGCCTCGAAAATCTTTCGGAACGAGCTATCTCTGTCAGGACATGTCGCAGGAGTGAATTGTCTTGTAACGAAATGGCGGTATTCCTGAGAGAACTACACTACGTCTGACACTCAAGAGTGAAACAATCATGACCGACAAATATAGATAAAGCGAGGCTTGTTCCAGGGGATTGATTCACTGAGCTCTCTCTGGTTTGTCTTGCGTTAAATGCACTTTCAAATAACCTAAGCAGGATAATTTATATCTACAATGTGTATTTTCACGCTTGCTCTACATGGACGACGTGAAAATTTACGCCTCCACACAAATTGCTACAGTCACTTCCTATTACACATACAATTTGAATTGGATAAATGCAAAATCATTCAAATTAAAAAAGGGGTTCTCAAGGATGGAGCTTCGCATTAGAAGAGCATGATCACATTGCTGCTACGAAGGACGATGAATTTTACAAATTTCTAGGATTTAAACAAGCACAAATACATAAAAGGCACATTCACTATATAATATCTTCATAGATTGAAGACGATGCTTCAAACATGCATAAACTTCAGAAATTTAACCAAGGTTGTCAACACATATGTCATCTCAATCTTAGGCTACTCTTTCGGAATCGTACAGCAGATACATATAGATCTTGAGAAACTTGAAAGGAAAACACGAAAACTGTTTTCAAAGCACAGAAAACATTATCCACAGAAAATATAGACTGCGATTGTAAGGGTCACCCTTCTTCGTTTAGAGAGATCAATGATTCTGTTGATACAATCACTAGGTAACCACTTAATATCACAAACAGACTCAGTCACTCAAGGAATTTTTTTACTTTATCATCACTTCACAAAGCAATCTGCGTTGCTGTTACAAAATATGCATCTTTAAATCTGAACACACACATCATTCCTTCAACATCCATTACACTTCAATCATAGCTCGGAAAAGAACTCCGTGGTAGACATCCTTCTGATCTCAATTAGTCACATGACGACTGAAAGCGTCAAACCTTTGGTTGAGTGAAGAGATTCTATTTAGAGAAACTGAAGGAACCCTACAAGACTAGATCTTTGCCACTAAAAGAGTTAAAAAGCGTATTATCAAAATTCGACCAAGGATACTTACACAGATATAAGCAAGTAGCCAACATTATAAATCAACATTCTAAATCAACATAATTGACTGAATTACTGCTTCAAATGACCGCCAGAATCATTTTGCAGAATGACCTGCTGCCAATTTTACAATTACTATTTAGCGGTTTACTAAAAATAAAGTAGAGTAACTTTAAAAATTATTGCTTCTTCTAAGGAACAAACTCGATTGCATGAATAAGGAACACTAATCATTTATTGAGACTTACGTACTTCATATAACAAATAGCGAAAATTCAACTTAAATTCATATACAATCCGATTTTAAAACTGTCAAATGATTACTTTTATCCATTTAAAAATAATGATTTTTACGTTAAAAATATAAAATGCGTTGAATTCCTGAACAACTATGAGCCCGGCACTCACTATCATGCTACGAATTGGACAGTTTTTGTCGACTTGCCATGATAAAACTTTTTAACTTCACACTTAAAGACTGGACTAAAGAACAATTTTCTGTTTTCATCTTCTTTTTATTTAGTTGTATTCCATCTTTATTCTTTCCGGAACGGTAGGAAATTTTTAATTCAATGGTTTTGTTTAGGCATACTTAGTTAAACTGTTTTTATTTTTCGAACATATTTTTGACGTTCTAAGAAAAAGCATCGTGAAAAAAAGAAATAAAGTGCACTCCTGTTTATCCGCGATGGCCTAGCCTAAACTAACTAATCACTGAAAACACTAATCCACATGATAATTTTTATTGACTCAAATGTACATTTCGGAAACCAAATTTCCTTCATCAGTGAGCGATTATCAACACGGATTGACAATCGAACAGTGAAGTGTACACTGAGTTAGCAAAACTCATGGGATAGCAAGCACATTGATTGATGGGCATGGCTCACGAATTCACAGGGATAACGGATTCTGGGAATGGACCATTAGACGTTGTGGGAAGAGCTTGGATAAGCTTAATCAGAAATGGCACGTCGTCGCGAGTTGACGTCTTTTAAACGGGGTATGATAGTAGGTGCCCGACGCATGGGATGTTCCATTTCGGCAGTGGTGCAGGAATTTGGCTTTCCCCGCTCAACTGTCTCCAAGGTGTATCGGGAATGGCTGGATGAAGGCATCACAGTCCACAACAGGC
>JAHWFO010018799.1:2166326-2324938 GCA_023313115.1 Rhysida immarginata
AACGACCGCCACCAGACCGCGCTGCCGTCAACGTTCTCGGTCCCTATAGGTTCATTCTGCATTCTGTATTTGTTCTTCTGTCTATTCAATTTCAACAGTTTCTCCAAAATTAAAATTTCAAATGGAGATTCATTATTATCACCGGTGCATTTATAGAAAACAGAACAGACCTGCCAATTTGCTCAGAACAGATTTCCTTTTTTAACATCTTATTAAAAATCAGTTCATAAAACAGCCGTGGTTCTAAAAGAAAAAATGCGCCTGAAACAAAAATATACGTATATGAAGTTCAATAAAGGCAAACAGAACAACGAGTGTTGTTCGTGAAAAAGTTTACATCCACAGTCTCACAAGTATTTCTATTTTATTATTCGTGAGCCGAGTGTTGATTAGGCTTTATTCACTCCGCTTTCCCCTCGGAATAATTTTCAAAAAGAAATTATTAACTTTAACATCGTTGTTTAGTAAATTGATATTTGCTAACTGAAGTTTTTAGATGGTTCAGTATCTGTTCGTAGAGTATGAGAAATGAGGGCCGACGATCTGGGATATAGATCTTTTACCGGGGCATTTGTATGCCATTTTCGCTACGTTGTAATAATTATTCGCTACGTTGTATCTTCATTTACTTTATTAATACGGATAATTATGTAGATAAAATATTTAAATGGTCCAAGAAGTGATTTTTTTAGGTTCGATAATTCGAAAACGATATAAGGTATAAGAGCTTTTTTCCTAATGAAAGGTTATAGGCCATTTTTCTAATGAAAATTGATTAGATTATGCACTTTATAGGAAAGGAACTTTCCCAGAAAATGAAGAAGAATCCGCCTCTATCCGGGATTTTCCGTTGAGCATTGTATGGTTGAAAAACATTGTTTGTCTCTACATAGCAGAAGTTACATAATAAAATGTATCATCTTTTCCACTTGTACAGTAATAATTATTGTACAAAATACGGCATTAAAATACAACACAAACAAGTTATTTAAGTTAAACTTAAAATATAAGGAAGCTTTTTACCTTTAGTTAACGAATTGAAATTCAGCCTCATTTACAGAGACAGTTAGAGGATGTAAAAGTTCTTGGTTCCGTTCAATGTCACTGCATAAAAGACGAGTTCGTGCATAAATAAATCTAAACTGTTCATTGTCCACTTTTTAAAAAAATGGATTTTTTTATCTCTTTATTAAATCTTAAATAACCTTAAATTATCTTTTCATTAAAATCTTAAAACAGTGATTTTTTTATAAAATAGATAGTCTTTATAACGTCCTTAAACAACTAATCCTTGTCTAAAGATATATAAGGGCGCGTAAGACAAAAAGATAAGGGAGATTGAGCTACGTGGAAATGGAGATTAGATCGAACATAGCGTTTTAGGTGGATAATGCATTTTTCCAAGAATGTACTGTACACTGTGTGCTCTGTTTAATTTATTTCTTAGGAAAATTTGCTCTTGCAGCTTAACGTTTAATTTATACGGAGTAATTTTTTCTTCAGGGAGACCTCTTTCTTTTTATTGAGAATGTTCAATTAAAAACAGAAGATTCAGTCCGGAAAAAAAACATCAGAAAATATTCCATAATTCAAAATTTGAATGTATTAAATATTGTCGCCACCAGTTTTGATTTATAATTTATTTACAACATGGGTTACTAATATTGTATGTAGCCTTTACTTAATTGCTTTGAGTATTATTGCAATTTTAATCAACCTCTGTTGCATTTTTTTCAATTAATTTCTGTAATTTTTCTTTCTTAGTTTATTATATTCAATCTTTATTTTGGTTTTTACAACCATATTTGTAAAGTTCGAACTTTGAGACTCAAAACAAGGCTTATTTTGATTGTTATTACATTTGTTCATGTTTGTTATTACATTTAGCTTATTGTTTTACTAACCTTTTACAGATTTTTTGATTATTGTTACCCGGTTCCTGCGCCCCAGGGACTACTCGTCGGTCTTAAGACCATACTTACCCTGTCAGGCGCAATTGTACCTCATTAACTTAATTTAAATAAATAAATAAATAAATAAATAAATAAATAAATAAAATAATAAAAAATAAGGAATGTTTTCTGATGGGTTTTTATCGAACGGAATTTATGGTCATTCGTGAGAAGGAACAAAAATGACTTCCCATCTCGGAATAAAGAAATTCCCACAAATCGAACAGGCTCGTTTTCCGTTGGCATCGCGTTGTTTACAGTTAGTCAGTCCCTTTATTTCAAACCCTCTCGGCAGCAATGAATATTAATTTTTAAGTGTCTCAGGAGTATTCTCCGAAAATTCCATTATGAAATAAATGGAAAACAGAAGATCTTGATCCACGACCTGGATTCCAACTAGGATCCACGAGTATCCGTCTCGTCGCTCTCAATTATAGTATTACATATGTGCATAGCAGTATAAAATAAACATGAAAATCCCATACATGTTCTTTTTATTTTGGAACAATAAATTCTGACTACAGAATTAGACTGTCAATCAGAAAAATCGTTATGCATTTTCGCGTGAAGGAAATGTTGCCTTTTGCTAAGTTTGCCAATTCCCTCTCATTCCGGAAATTATAGCAATATGCAACGCGAAAATAACGCGAAAATATAGTGTAAAAGATAGCATTTTCTTTCCTTCGTATGCATTGTTCATTGAACGACAACTCTAATAGATTTCCTCGTATGCCTTTTTGAGTGAGCTCTTTCGACGCCTGAAGATGAAGCAGTCTCCTTTTTCCGAGTGGATGGAATTGTGTTGTTGCATATTCATGTTAGAAAATTCTGTCGGAAGAGCTAATTGAAATTCGTTCGTGTGATCTCTGCTATTGAGACCCCGTGAAAGTGCACATCAAGTCTTTAAGATTATTTTCATTTTTTTTTATTAGATTACTAGTGTTAATAACGGAAAAAATAAATATTTGTAATTAATTACTTATTCATAATGTTCTTTCTTTTCCTGGAAAGTTCGGATTGCTACCTAATCCTAAGAGTGAATGTAAATATTAGGCATTGTCTTTGGAGATAGTGTCTAAGGCAGTGTTTCTTAAACTATTTGGTCTCGCGACCCTCTTTCACACTTAAAAATTCCAAAAGACCCCCGAATCAGGGTATGCGCAGAAAAATTGAAGTAATATTAATACGTTTTATCCATATGAAAACGAATATTTAAAATAATTGGAAAAAATGGATCTTCCCCCACCAACCCCCTCCCCCAAGATTTTACCCCCCCCCCCCCTTTAAGAAACGTTGCTCTAAGCTTTAGATTCTATGTTGTTAAGGCTCTGTAGTGAACAATATTATCCTTGATAAAGACATTATTTTTTTTATATTTTTTATTTTTAATTTTAAATTTTTTAAACGGGCATTCTATTAAAACTGCAAAGAATTATGGATGAAAACCATTTTTGCTTTGTCTTATGGATTGTGGGTAATACCCACGGTATTCGAAAGAATTATGGATTGTGGGTAATACCACGGTTTCGAAAACATACTGATACCCCATAATTTGTAGATGGCTAAATTATAATGAGTTATTTACAAATATTTTTCTTTTAATTTCATCGAGCTCTCTAAAAGAGGAATATACAAGTGAACATTAAGAGACACTCCAGGAAAATAAAAAAGTGCATCACTACTTTTGCATATTACAATGAAATCTGGTATCAAGCCTTTTGCTACAATTTCTGTTTTTATATTTAACGATTTCTATTCGTAATAGACAGTCTTCTCAATAATCGCTCAGATACCAGAAATTAATAAATTTTCTTTTTATCTCCAAGTAAAATTACTCGATCTAACTTTGGTAGATGACTGACGAGTGCTAATCATTTGTTTGATATCGATATTCTGCGCATGCATATTATTGATAATTCTACAGAAAATGTTTAAAACTTTGAAGCATTTTACCAATAATGAAATTTAGAAAGTGTGATTGCAAGAGATTTTGTCGCTGCGTTTCTAAAGTCATTTCCGATGAGAGTTTTGGGCTGTTCTCCACAGACAATGCTAGCAGTAGTAATGTATAAGAAAATTATTCAGAAGCCACTTATAAATTCGAATTCACATATCTTATCTATGTTTCTACAGTAACATTGGGATGCCCCCATAACATTATCATGATTTAGATTGCGCTATTGTTCTAGAGACAGGTTCTTAACCGGTGTTCCGCGAACTTACTACAAGTGTTCCGAGAAATTTCGTAAGTTTGTCATAAATGCCCACTTCGTCAGTTTAAAAGCTACATACGTCTATATTTTTATTGTTAGTTTATGATAGGTGTTCCGCGAACTTGTTACCAATTAAGAATGGTTTTAGAGCATCTTATCACTTAGAATGGTTTTCGTTCTTCTTGACGAATGCTACTTTAGAACTAGTGCAGGTTAAATTAATTCTAAGTACAAATTCAGTTTTTTATTTATAACGTTCATTTTGAATATTTATTGGTATATTTAATTAAATTTGTTAGTTAAATTTTCATATTTATTAATTTTTGTCTGTCTCAAAAATTATTTCATTTATTTTTTAATAAAAAAAAAGGATCATGCGTAGACATGTTGCCAAATGAAACTTTATGGGTTCGTAGTATTGTGCTATTTAAAAACGATAAATCTGTTAAATCTCGACATTCCATTTAAGGCCTTTCGAAAATTCCCTGGAAGAGTAAGCTCAAAGTAATATCATAATAGTATTTGGAAATAAAATCCCTGATTCAAATGATGTTGTTGGTGCTAAAGACATTTATTAAGGAGTATTCACCGTACAACAGAATTTACTCCGTGAATCCACGGAAGCGTAAGTAAACATTCAATTTCTTCTAAAATCCTTTTTACAGGCGATTAATAGAATAAATACTTACGAAATATTCCAATGCTTGAAATATTGGAACTGCAACAAGTATTTCATTAAAGAGCATAAGTCTGATATGGAAACCTTAAAGACAGAACGGCAGGGACGTCGGATCCAAATTCAAATTCTTGGACAGACAACGCATAATAGATTACAACTACATTTGAACAAAAAGATAAAATAAAAATGCAGGCGAGCATTGTCAACAACAAAATTTGATTCTGTCAGTTTTTTTTATGATAATTTTTATTTTAACCTTTTCCCAAAAGCAACTTTCAACGCTTTTCTCAAAGAAATATTCAAACTTTTTAATAAACATATTCAAGTTAATCTAAACTGGTCTTTAAAAGCGAGAGCGTTGTTTTTATGTTATTTTTGTATGGCGAGTGCACTGTAGGGTGTCATTTCGAAACTGACTGACCGGAACGAGAAAGGAACACGTGCGAACATTAAGAGCGCCGTGGGAGATGATGACAGGGAATCCTTGATCCGACGACTCTTCTGTATAATTAGGACCTAGTATGCCCTATATGAGATAGGGGAAAGAAATCCAAATAAAAAAAAAGAAAGTAAGCATTTGCTTCTTTTATCTCGGGTGACATAATATGCGAGCAATGTCTCCCACGCTGCGTCCCCTTCATCAATAGCCCATTGTCACTGCTCCAGTTTTCAACACAAGCGCGCGCGCACGCACACACACACACACACACACACACACAGAGGCACGTGAGATAAGGGCCGCTCCGTTCTCCGATATCGGATTTTTTTCTTTAGAAAATACGTGTGGCACTATACTGTACTTTGAATCTAACAAGAATGTAGCAGCATTTGAGTCTTCGAGGAAAGCTATGGAGTCGTGTTTTGTTGCGATGGCTAAAAATAAAATGTTGGTTTGATAGCGTATTTTGTTTCTTCTTCTTCTCTCCTACGGAGTGTGTTCGAGGAATCGTAATTTTTACATAATGAGCCTTTTTGAAAAAAGATTTCGCAATAAACATCAGTGGTAGAAATCAACTTGATTTTGAAAACAGGTCTTTAAATTTGCAAAAATATGTTTTTTAAATGATGCAGAAACACACATCAGGCAGTTGAAGCTGCAAAAAATAATTTTCTAAAATAATTTTAATTCCTTGCCCAGAAAATTGTCTCTTATCTAATTGTTGCATCATAGATTTTACTCTATCCCAATTACATTTACAAAAATCCCATTAATATTCGACTTGAATTGAAACCGTTAACCTAAGTACATTTAGTACGTATAACATCATCTATTGAAGTTCGGCTATAAATTTATTATACATGTTGTATGAGGGGAAACGTGCGATTTATAAAGATATTTAGCATTTCTTCATAATAAAGAAAGTAATTGTTAAAAAACTTTCTCATTGGTTATTTGAGCTCTCAATTCTTCGTGGCATGATGACATTGGTTTCAACAAGAATAGATTCTGGCGAGACTTCTGAAATATATGATTATCTAAAAATAAATTTAAGATGGAAGTTAACTTTTTTGAATAAGAGCTAACTTTAATGAAAACTGTTTCTTTAAATTGCTGGTATATATTTTACTCTCTTATTACTGTTTTATTTTTGGATCGGTCAATATTTACTGAAAGGACGAAATCAATAATTTTTTAAAAAAATAAAAACACGCAGACATAATGATTAGTCACTGGAATAGCCCTTATTGGTTTTGAAAACGGAAAACATTTACCGGATTTATTTTTAGTTATTGTTTATTACCATTCTGAAAAGTTTCTGAATTTTTTTTTCTATTTATAATTCTATTTTGCAATATTTGCTTTATTTTTTGGAATCGGCATTGAGTTGACTTTATCAACGTTTATACAGTCCTTTTTATCAACACTTCTTGAATTAACAAATTCATATCCGATCATTTAAATAATGTGCTCTCTTTATCCAAACTGAAATTAGTGTTTACTCAGGCATGATTTTCCATATTGATGACATCACTTTTGTTAATGCTAACTTCCCTTTCACACACATCGATTATGCAGAGAAGAGTGAAGTATCTCTAAATAAAATTGTGATACTTTCTACACAACGTAATGATTACAATTTGAAAGTTCGTGAAAATTTATCCTATTTTCATTCATATTATGTTAATTAGAATTTACTAGGTGTTTATTTTCTTTCTTATTATTTAACGTCGGCGACGAAACGAACCAAAGAGAATTAAAATTAGTAGGCTACTTGGTTGACCAGTATTTGGCAGCGGTTTCAGGAAGAACACCATTTTAGAGTTTCTAAGAACTTCATTCATGTATAAAAGGATTAAACTTGTGGCATATACGTAATCTACACTGATTTCACATCTACTCTTTGTCAAGTATCTGTGGCAGTTTGTTGAAATCAATTGTAATACAAAAACTTTTTAAGTATACTTTATTGAATAATTATTCTTCAAAGTATCTTTCTTTTTTGTTCGTTCTAACAAGAATTTCTTAGAATACTTTAAGTTTGACCTCGTCAAGATTTGTCTCCGACAGGAACTGTCCCCGTTCTCATAGCTCTTGTTATCGCATAAGATCTCAATTAGACAATCCGTAGAATTTGCCAATTTAGCACTCAGTTTTAAAGAAACTGATTTGATATTATTGTTAAAGTATACATTTTCTATTTCATCAGTTCTAATTTAAGAAACCATAATAACCATAATATCGAAATAGTTAAACTTTTAAACTGTAGAATTTATAACTAAATTGAAGATTTGTTCTACTGCCTGACTAGATAATAATTTATTTCTTTTTATGAAAATTGAGAACTCTTGCTCAATATTCCTAATCACATGAAAACGTTTATAATGTGCCTGATACGGTTTTTCTAAGTTGCCTATAAATAAACCATACACCATCATTGTTTTATAGACTACTATTAAAATAATAAAATTTTTTAATTATACTGAATATTTTAAGCTATATATACATTATAAAACAGTTTGTGTTTATAGTAACTATAATAAATGTATTGTTAGTTGGAAATATTATCTAGAACAGAAGTTTCCAACCTTTTATCACTTGCGACCCATTGGCAGCCCATTTCCATAAACTGTAATGGAATTCATCGCAGATTACAAAAAAAAAGAAAGTACATTACATTAATTAGCACATCACATTTGTTACTTTAATTTATTTATCGTCATCATTATGATGTGCCTTCTCCGGTTGGCAGCCAGTAATTCATCATTACTAGTGTTCTTGGAAAATACTGTGATGGTTATCCATTTCGTTCCACATAGTTAGTTGAGGACACACGCAAACATTCATACCACAGCGGAATTCGAACCCGTGACTCGACGGTTTCGAGAACGATTATCGAGTCTCACCGTTCTCTGCCAGCGCGCTGACTTTATCTATTAATAATTGAAAATTCACAAAATAAATGATATATGATGCTTTCCCACCATTATTCAGTTTTCCGCATATCAGTGGTTCGTAACGTAACCGGGTTGGAAATCGCTGATCTAGAAAATTAACATGGAATGTGTGTATTTCTAATCTATGAAAACAGATGCCTTGATATGTTTGAATACACTCTCACCCCGAACCTATAAATGGGTGTTTTCATATTAGTTTCCTGTCTATTGTGGACTTCTTTTGGAGGCATTTTATTAAATGATCAAACGCAATACGCTTATAACGATACTAATTGAAACCTTTCTCCGTTTTAACGGAAACAGGAAAAATTAGTTGAGTCACATGATAATCGGATATCGCGAAACTTAGAAAAACGAATAAAACTCATTTTTTACGTGGAAATGGAGACCTTAATCATTAAGCTAACATTTCAATCCACTTCAGTGGAAATTTAAGAGATTTGATTTAGACTCTCACAGAGATTCAGAGTCTCTGAGATTGTGCCCATATTCATTCATTAAATGTAAATTCTAGTAAATCTCATATAGCCGAAGGGGGTGTATTGTGAACGTCTTTTCCTTTATATGATATGTCTCCACTTTTTTTCCTTTATCGCCATTTGTTTTAAAATCTGCATTGTTTTGCTCTGGCGTTGCCTAACGAGAGGAACAACGTGTTTAAAAATTAATGAAAAGAAACGCGTTGACCGATCCAAGCGAAACGGTTTCGTCAAAATTGTTTACTTGGAACTCTTTAGTAATACGTTACTCCGCTCAGGAAACTTGGGAGTTAGATGGAGGATAATAAAACTTTGACCCGAAACAAATGCGGTAACTTCCGCTGTTTTGCTTGGCCGGGTCCCGACTGTTTTTCCTGCTCCCGACGGATAAAACCTCCTCCCTTTCCTCCCTGCATTTCGCACACAGGGTGTACACCACCACCAAATAGTTCAGGTACTTCGGAGAAGATGGGGGGGGGGCGGGCGCCACACCAGTGGACAGATATAAACACGTGTACATCTGCATCCAGTAGCCCTTGTAGAGAAGCAACACTCTTGTTTCAGCAGCACAGGATGTTTTCGGAATTATGTGTAGCCCTTGGCGGGGGCTGGCATTGACTCACCGCTGCTCGGAATATGTAAAATGGAAAATCAGCCAGCGGTGACGAAAGCGCTTGTCATTTTGATTCTCGGATGTTATCAGCATGGTATTCATTGACAGAGCTAGAGAACACTCGTTCATTCAGTTTATTTTTTTTAATATTTTTTTATTGTCAGATCTACTAACTCGATTTTTTTAGAAGTTCGTGCTTATTCGTTTATTTTAAATCGACATTTACATTAATAAGTTCTTATCTGATTTGCAAATTCAGTAAAGACTGAACTGGAGGACTTTTAACATAAAATATTAAAAGTAATACTAAAGAAAGTAAAATAGTTTAGAGTGTTAAAAACGTAATTTTAAAAACCAATAACATTGTAATGCATACAGGACGCAACTCGACATTCATCATGCGTCCATTATTATGTGTTTAATAGTAAAAAAAAATACAGATAACAAATAACAACAAATGACCTGTTTCTTTATAGTGGATATTCAAAATGTCCATCCTTAGCTTCAAGGAGATACTAACAAACAAATATAGGCCTACTCTTCAAACCCAGACTGCCTAGTTGCATGATCAACCTTAATTTTCAAATTCCCTAAATTGTGAAACCGCGTCATCATGGACGTTGTAGAAGAATCAGCAAACTTCAATAAATTTATAGCTATAGTCCAATATTGCTGATGAAAATTATTGAATGAAATGATCAGCAATATGCGTTTTCTTCTGCATGTAGCATTTGGCTTTACTGAATATGCAAAATCAAAACGCGTAAACCTCATTAAAATTTTGCTGTATTATTTATTGATCATTTTATTTAATAAATCTTCAATAATCCTGAACTTGCCACCTTCTCCTAGATCTTCCTATCCTTGTTTTCCTTTAAACAGACAAACGAAGGAAACTGAAACAATTAATGCTGATGCACTTTGTAAATTTTAAAATAAGAGTAAAAAATTGTGTTCAGATAAAGATAACTTAGTATCTACATTAAAGATTAAGAATTATTTAATTGGATAAAGATTTCAAATGAACTCGGAATAAAGCTTTAACAAGTAAAATGTTCTCCTTAAACTTACATTTTAATGCATTTTATCGTTTAGAAATAAATATAAACTAAAATTTTAAAAAAGAATTCCAAAATGTTAATGAGAGAAAAATTAATAAAACAGACAAACACTAAATTTAAGCTTAATTAAATATATCAAAAGAACTTATAAACTAAAAGTAAATTTGTACTTGGGATTAGTTCTGGTTCGTAATTAGTATTCGCCAAAGCTAAAACGGGTTTGACTGGTTGCTTTAAAACAACATCACAATCCAAGCAGCTGATAATGTTGTATGGACATCCTTAGAAGAGAGAAGTTACTTGACATGAACACATTTAGATAAAAATATCTCATCTAAGAATGAAATATTTAATGGAAGAAGCTAAATGCTTCGAAAATAATATTGACATGTCAATTTTATTTCAAGAAAAATTGAAATTAAGGAGGGAATAGTTTGTTTAGTTCGTAAATCAGATCCATAACACTATAAAAAATTTATGTGTATTAAACATATACGATAATCCTTGACCATTTTATCACCTCGTAATTTTATGGCAAATTTCTTGAAAGTTATGCGGAGATTAATAAAGATGTTTAAAAACAGTTTCTGCCCATGCCGATTTTTAATTTGAAATAACCTGGAGACGATAACGGTAATCAGGCAAAATTGACATTCGCGCTTAAATGACTCGAAATTTTAAGGCGACTCATTATTTATAATCCAAATATTAGCTTTTCCCAACGAACATCACTAATTGAGAAAATCGCATCAAGCCGTTCGTTAGCAAACACGTATAAAATGAAATTACTTAAATGTTTAACAGAATATGGGCATCCAACAACGATAAAATAGAATAGCAAAATTTGAGCGGTAATCACAAAGGAATCCTACTAGAAATGGGTTCATTAGATAACGATACAATTGTCAAACATAAATCGAAGCCCAGCCAAACCTGGTCTTTTTCTAAAAACTGATCATTCCAGACTTCTACTACCAAGTAACTGTTGAATGTTCGTTGAAGAAAAGTTATATTCAAAGGCACATGGAATTTCTATAACAATTTTAAAAAAATGTGAATCAGGCTCAAGAAAGATTATTTTGCATTTCTTTTCTTCTAGTGCAGGATCATAAGGATTTTTTGCGGAAATATTTGAAGTATATAACTCATGTTAGGAGAAATTGGGAAAAATCGAGCGTTGATACGTTGCAAAAGAGAGTTTTGTTTAAATGCTAATATTGCGTTATGCCCTCCAACATGGAACAATCTATGCACGAAACCTTTCCTAATAAGATTTCTCAGAAGGGAAGAAAAGAAAAATTTAATTTTGGTTTCTTCATGGGAAATTTCCTTTACATTGATAATTCAATCGGAATGTCTTTTCAAAAATCGGGGGAGGCCTGGTGGCTCACGATCTTCACCCCCCCCCCCCCCCGCTGCTGTGACCATCTACAGCAGTCGTTAATCCATACGAGTTAAAAAGGACTCAAGGATCTTATGTGAGAAACGAACGAACGAAAAATCTGTATTAACAAAATCTTATAAACATGAATTATTAAACTTGAGAGCAAGCTCAATGATAAATAATTTTTTAATGGTTAGTTTAATTATGCTATACTTCCTATACTTCTACTTTCACATTAGGATTGCACCTCCACCAACCCATCCAATATGTATAGGAACAGAAATTTAAACGACTCTCGTAGGAGTAGAATTAACAAAGCAAATATAAACGTGGTTTTCCTTCTTCCAAAGATGTAATTCATATATCCTTATGATTAATGACTTTATAAGTGGCGTCTGAATTTTTTGTTGTATAATTCACAGCTGCTAGTATTGTTACCTATAGGGAATTGCTCGACATACCCATCGAAAGTAATTAATTCTCTTCAACGACAACATAGCGCCTAAAACGCAGGCAGTCATGGGTTATAGACATTCTGTGGAAGCATTTCATTAATTTTAATGGTTAAAAAATCCTCTTTTGATAATTAAGAAGAGACAGCGGTCGGTATATTAAGCATCCACAGTTTGGTTACCCTAAGAGCTTATGTCATTTGACAAGTTCAAAATCTGTTTATATCTGTATTTTAATAGAAGTATAGCTACTAAGCCTACGCAAAACCGTCATATTCAAGCAAACGATTCCTCTTCTTTCTTAAAGTACTATATAGGCTTAGATAGTCTTTGGCCTAATTGAATCGTTAGGAACGATTAGTGCTCTTCATTCACATATCCAATTGGGTATATTTAAATTAGATTTTGAGAATCCTAGTAAGCGATATTGATGAACTCTCGATATTGAGGAACTCTCGATATTGAGGAACTCTCGATGTGAATCAGTTAATCTAGATGATTAAGGCAAAAAATGTCGCTCTAAAATTTTGATAGATTAATTAATTGTCTATTCAATTTAGAAAATTTTGGGCTATACTGACACTGAAACGTTGATATATGAGATGGTACATTGAAAACTCATGGTGAACTTTCATGATAAACTAGATTATGCTTCACGACCACTCTCGTCTTTAAACAACTGCAAAAATCTTAGGGGACCTAAAAGATTCAGAATGCCGAGTGTTATGGAGCATCAGTGTTACTTGTCTTGATGTTTCTAAAAATGATTTTCATTTGTTTTACCAGTTGAAAGATATCTACATGACAGAATTATACACTATAGGATCAAAGTTTTCGTATACTTCTACAAAACAATGTTACATGTCTAATTTAAATATCTATGATTTTTAATGTGATTCATATTAGCAGGAAAAATAATACCAAGCTGGATCGCCTGCCACAGCTGCGCGTTCTCATCTATAGTTGGCCTTGTTTTGCACAGGCCATACCTGACGTCACATAATTCCAGTGTTCCTTTGCGAATTCGGGGAAAGATGGCAGCCTCCGTGGGCTATAATTTTTCGTCATTTACCTTGACATTTTGGACAATTCTGCTTTGCAGCATCGTGGCAACAGTTTTGGAGTGGACCATTCCAGAACCAACATGACAATGTTCGTTATTACAAAGCAGATGCGAATAGGAATGGTTTGCTCATTGAATAAATTACTGGCCTGCATAGATATAAACTCTATTGAACACCTATGGGATAAATTAGCGACGACTACGGGCTAAGCCACACCGCCCAACACCTGTGATTGAACTCATCAACTCTCTTTGGGAAGAATGGAAGAAATCCTGAAGCTATCTGCCAAAATCTGGTGAAAAACACATTCTACTACTTATATGTTTTACAGTCAATATGCTACTATAACTGGCGTGCGCCAATATAAAATCACAATGCAACAGTGGCTAATCGCGTAATTTCATTGTCATTTCAGTGTTCGGCAACTATTTTTAGTCAAAAGACACTCTTTTCATTCACTGTAGATCATTGTAATCGGCGTGCCCACCGGCTACCGGATAGCTTGAACTCGACCTTTCTCAACCTCTTGTAAATGTATCCTACTGTCTCATTCTCACAGAACAGGAACTCTATAACAACACGTCGTTTTGTTTTTTTGAAGGGCTATGACGGAAACGATGCTTCTATCCACTCTGTGAAAACAGAGGTGTAGAATAAAAATTGAATAAAAAATGTTGCGTATTGGTTTTGGAGTGATCTTAAAAGTATCTGAGACTCTAGTGAATAGATTCTATAAAATAGTTTACTCCAATTAATATTTGATACTGCATTTACAATAGTTGGACAAGTATGTGGAAACACTGTCATTTGCAGGTGTGAAATTGATAACATGTTTCGAGCTGGAAACGGAACGTGATTAACCTTCTTTTGCTTCTGCTGTGTAATTATACACCTAACTAACAAGTGGGGCGTCTCAGTTTCTTCATTCACAGCGTATGCTACTAGTCATAATGAGTTATGCCAGAGCTTACTGAGTTTCAAAGATGGCAAATTGCTGATGCCGATTTAGTTGGTGCCTCTGTGATTTAAATTGCCAATTTATGTACGGTTTTATGAAGTACAGTAAGTATCAAAGGTGTAGTTTCCGGGAAAGCCTCTGTCTGGTTATCATAAGCCAGAGACATAGAAGGACATTTAAAAGGATTGTGACCAGCAATAAGAAAACAACTGCTGCAAAAATGCTCTCATTATTTCCAAAAAACCTGAGTGATGCAACACCCATAATTCGTTGACTGTCGATAAATGGATAATCCGATGAATCGAACTTTACACTTAATTTCCTTTTTTATTTTGTTACTAGAAGAGGTACCCGGCGTTGCCCGGGATAATTACACTTGGATGTAAACAGAACAATCTCAAAAAATTAAATTAAATTTTGCAATATCTTAAAAATAAACACATGAAAATGCTTAGAATTAATACAGTAAAAATTCTTAATGAAAATTCGAAAAAAATCTTTTTAAAGGCTCACAATGGATGGACGCTCCAATAATTTCTTACTCAGGTAATCTTACTTCAGATGTACACTTGATGTTGTTGCAATTTCCACTCTTCTCTCGTTGTGTTGAAGCAAAATTTGGCCTTTCATCACTTTGGGTAGTCTAGCGGTCGCCATTTCTTCTATTTACTTGCTTTCCATTTGCTCAATACAGCACGGAGCTAAAGGTTTGCTTTCTCTGTCGTCTTTCCACTCTTTCTCAATAGTCTGCTAACTCTTCATTATCTCCAGCTACTGATCATTTTTAAAGATTTTCAAGAAATTGTTAAGTACTAAGAACTCTCTTTTCTAAGAAAAGCCTGAATAACAGGAATTCTATATTACATCATTTTATGTTCATTGTTATAATTCTTGGAAAGATTGCTTTAACATTACATCATCATTCTGTGCTCATTGTTATTGGTGAATTGCGCGTTGATACCATTGTTGATGCGAACACAATGGGCCTATTGTTGCACAAACTTTGCCTTGCATTGTTGGTCATGAGATATACAGGGTGTAAATTTTAAGTTGACAAAGCAGAATAACTCGAAAAATAAGCTTCACACGAAAAAATGCGTATAATCCAAAGTTGATTATTTTCGAGGGGGCATCTGCTGGTGCTAAAATTAGCCCACCCCCCCCCGGCCCCTGGGGGTGGGGCGGGGGGCAACTTTAAAATTTCAAATGGGAACCCCTATTTTTTATTGCAGATTCAGGTCCTACATAAAAAACTACGTACATTTTGTCTGAAACATTTTTTTTATTTTTGGTAGATGGCGCTGTAATTCAAGAAAATCCATTTTCTCATTTTTGCGTGGAAATGGTTACGGAGAAATAAAAAATACTTATTTACTTCGTAAATTTTGCCGCAAAGTTATTATTTTATTATTTTTTGCCGCGGATTAGGATAATTTTGTTTTGTTTCGTGGTCATGAGGCCACACAACTTTATAATTATCAAACAAATCAACTGATTAGCTAACTAACTAACCGAACATCCTACGTACTAACGAGTGAACTCATTAACTAACAGAGTAAAAAAGTAAAAGACTGTGTAAAGATGAAGTTATTCCCGTTTAAGATTTGGTGGTCCTTAAAAGGACCGATTGTTTTCGTTTTATTTTTTCTTATTTGCAAATACTTGCAAGTAAATGAATTTCGGGGTGCTTGTATTTCCAGTGAGTCCCCTCGCCTCTCACTTTCGGCCTGCTTGTTGTCCTTAAATCCCTTGCATCTCGCCGTTTTATGAAATTAAATGTTCAAATTGATGACCTCCAACTTCGATGCATTTATTGACTCGTTTTGTAAATTCCTGAACACATCTTGATAACATGTCTGGTGTAATTGCAGCGCAAGCATCTCTTATTCTTTGAATCATGTTTTCGCGAGTGGTTGGCGTTTCCTTATAAACGATATCTTTGAGGTAACCCCATAAGAAAAAATCTGGCGATGTAAGGTCAGGCGATCTGGCTGGCCAATTCACAGGACCTTCCCTGCCGATCCAGCGACCATGGTAAAGTCGATGTAGTACTTCGCGCGCTACTAATGAATAATGCGCTGGACAACCATCATGTTGAAACCACATGTGTTGTCGAAGTTCAATACTCAGGTCTTCAAGTAGATCTGGTAGTTCATTTTCAAGTAGGTTACGATATTTGTTGCCATTCAAATTACCGTCTATAAAATATGGACCGATAAGTTTATCGCCAATTATCCCACACCAAACATTAATTGACCAAGGTCGCTGATGGTTGACTTCTCGAATCCAGTGTGGGTTCTGTTCACTCCAGTAATGCATGTTATGTCGATTAACTTCCCCGTGGTTTGTGAATGTTGACTCATCGGAGAAAAGAACTCGTGCAAAAAAAATGTTGGTTTGTTTGCATCTGCTGAAGTGCCCAGTGACAAAACGTTAGACGGTTTTGGTAGTCATTGCCATGTAGTTCCTGATGCATAGATACATGATATGGATGAAATTTGTGGAGCTTCAGCATTTTCCAAACACTCATATGTGAAATTCCTGATTGCCTTGATATTTCTCTTGTGCTCGCATGTGGATTATGAGCCACAGCAGCTAGGACTGACACTTGATTGTTTTCTCCACAAACAGTAGCTGCACGGGTTCTTTTCTCCGATGAGTCAACATTCACAAACCACGGGGAAGTTAATCGACATAACATGCATTACTGGAGTGAACAGAACCCACACTGGATTCGAGAAGTCAACCATCAGCGACCTTGGTCAATTAATGTTTGGTGTGGGATAATTGGCGATAAACTTATCGGTCCATATTTTATAGACGGTAATTTGAATGGCAACAAATATCGTAACCTACTTGAAAATGAACTACCAGATCTACTTGAAGACCTGAGTATTGAACTTCGACAACACATGTGGTTTCAACATGATGGTTGTCCAGCGCATTATTCATTAGTAGCGCGCGAAGTACTACATCGACTTTACCATGGTCGCTGGATCGGCAGGGAAGGTCCTGTGAATTGGCCAGCCAGATCGCCTGACCTTACATCGCCAGATTTTTTCTTATGGGGTTACCTCAAAGATATCGTTTATAAGGAAACGCCAACCACTCGCGAAAACATGATTCAAAGAATAAGAGATTGCTTGCGCTGCAATTACACCAGACATGTTATCAAGATGTGTTCAGGAATTTACAAAACGAGTCAATAAATGCATCGAAGTTGGAGGTCATCAATTTGAACATTTAATTTCATAAAACGGCGAGATGCAAGGGATTTAAGGACAACAAGCAGGCCGAAAGTGAGAGGCGAGGGGACTCACTGGAAATACAAGCACCCCGAAATTCATTTACTTGCAAGTATTTGCAAATAAGAAAAAATAAAACGAAAACAATCGGTCCTTTTAAGGACCACCAAATCTTAAACGGGAATAACTTCATCTTTACACAGTCTTTTACTTTTTTACTCTGTTAGTTAATGAGTTCACTCGTTAGTACGTAGGATGTTCGGTTAGTTAGTTAGCTAATCAGTTGATTTGTTTGATAATTATAAAGTTGTGTGGCCTCATGACCACGAAACAAAACAAAATTATCCTAATCCGCGGCAAAAAATAATAAAATAATAACTTTGCGGCAAAATTTACGAAGTAAATAAGTATTTTTTATTTCTCCGTAACCATTTCCACGCAAAAATGAGAAAATGGATTTTCTTGAATTACAGCGCCATCTACCAAAAATAAAAAAAAATGTTTCAGACAAAATGTACGTAGTTTTTTATGTAGGACCTGAATCTGCAATAAAAAATAGGGGTTCCCGTTTGAAATTTTAAAGTTGCCCCCCGCCCCACCCCCAGGGGCCGGGGGGGGTGGGCTAATTTTAGCACCAGCAGATGCCCCCTCGAAAATAATCAACTTTGGATTCTACGCATTTTTTCGTGTGAAGCTTATTTTTCGAGTTATTCTGCTTTGTCAACTTAAAATTTACACCCTGTATATTGTTGGTTCATGCAGTGTGTTTGTGAATTGCGTGCTGATACCATTGTTGATACCTATTGTTGTAAAAACTTTGCCTTGCATTGTTGGTCATGAGATATTTCTCATTAATATGCCCTGCCATAACCATGAATATCGATTTTTTATCGATAATTATTATTTTTCCGAAATCTGAGGTAGACAGTGACCTTCCTCATGCTTTGAAGGTCATGTATGCGAAATTTCATCAAGATCGGAATAAAACTGTAGATTTGTATAAAAAACATACAGACAAACAGACCCACAGACAAACCCACAAACATCCTTCTTTATATATATAGATAGATTTTTATTTTTTTTATTATTTTGTTTTTATCTTAAACCATTTTATATGAAGTTAGATAATTTTACTAATTATCTCATTTGGAATTTAAGATCTTTTTAAAATAAATTTATACCCAATTTCGTGTTGCTTTATTAACTATTATCTGAATTTCCAAAATAAGTTATTTACAAGTCTTCAATTTGTCAGAAGAGGATTTTCATAGAGTTGCACCCGATATTGGATAATGGAACTTTCCAAGTGATTTTCTTTAAATTTATAATCTACGAGTTGGTTCTGCAGAAACTTTAATCTACAATCTCCATATGAATTTTATTAGGTAAAATTAGATATTTATTTATATAAAAATTCCTTTAAATTTATATATAGTGAAACCTCTCAATAGCGAACACCTCTGGGGAAAGAAAATCTGTCCGTTATTAAGAGGTGTCCGCTTTTTAGAGGTGTCCGCTAGGTGAGGTATATATTTTGCTTGATCCGTCCGTCATGAAGAAACAATGCATGAGCAACAATATGCGCGGACCAACAATGTATATCTCGTGCAAAGCAAAGTTTCTGCAACCATAAACCATAATAAAAAAAAATTACTTGCGTTAAATTAAAATCAAATTTACAGATTCGACTGTTGTGGTACCGGTCGCACGACGAGCTTTAATGCTAATAAAAGTAAATGACTCGACAAAAGGAAACAATTAAAAATCTCTTTTATTTTTAACAATATAACACCAATTATCTACTTCAATTCTACGTCTGGGAGATTCGAAAAATAACTCGATAATTGTTTGATGTGTGTAATAACAATTGTGATTAACGATTCCTAATGAATAGGGTAATAGCGCCGAAGAAGCGAAAATTTCAGCCAATCTCGGAAGTCGAAGAAGCCTATGCGAATCCAACGGAGTCTGGAAGTCGACAGCATCGATTGCTATGCTATGTTCGTGGTCCAAAATCATTTGAAGCTCTTCGAACAGTTGTTGATGTATTGCAAGATACTTTCCAAGAGGTTTCAGAAGCTCTAAGGCTGCTAAAGGGCGATGAAGAATGGCATCGTTCCATGTGATGCGTGAAGGAATTGCTTTCCAGATTTGACAACTCAGACTTCTATTTACAGTCATTTTGGCAGAATGTAAGTCCCCAGGAACCTAAGCGAATGTGGAATAGTTGTGCAGACGCGTTGCCAGAAGACCATCAGCATCAATTCAACTCAGAAGCAACCAATCTTCGAGTGCTGTATCTCGAACCAATAATCTTCTGTATTTCAGCAGAAGAGATTTGGCGAAACCGGTAAATCATTTTTGCTGGAAAAAGTGCTGGCGACTGTTCGATTGGAAGGCAAAATTGCCCTGGCAACGGCAACGATTGGAACTGCAGCCCTTTGGTCGGGCGAACGGCACATTCAGTGTTCAAGCTAGGCCTGGATCTAAATGTAACTTCAACCTGTAATACACCCATTCAATCCAACATGCAGAATTGCTATGCAAAGGCAGATCCTGGACATGCGAGTTACTAAATATATTTCTTTTCCTATATTCTATGGGTGTTTAATGTTGCTTATTGCCTCTACTCGGTTGGGCCGGGCACAATACCTTTTTAATAAAAAAATTACTTACATTTTTGCAATGCTACTTTAACGCGTTGGTTACATGGTGTGTTCGACAACCTTGATATTGTGGGTCCGAATTCTTCAGAATACAGTTTTTAAACAGAAACAACTTTGTTTCCCGTCTTCGTTTTGCCTTCACAAGCTCGGCTAAGACGGGAAGGTACGATTTATATTATACATATCCGACTTCGCCGAGCTTAGACATTTACGTTTAGCATGAGCATTGTTCTTCGACTGCACAGAAATAAGCCACCCTTGCGTTCCGAACGGAAGCATAAGCACATAGTGCAGAGGATCATACCATGGGTGATTTTCTAAAATCCGACGAACTCTACTTTCTGTGCGCTGACGCAAAACAATCACCATATTCACTGACTCCCTGCCGGGTAAAAAACCACAGCCATGTTCGAAGTTGTCAGTAAATTGTAGGGTCGACGGTCATTAGGTTGAACGTTTTGGGTATTAACCAATACAGCAGCCAATTCCGAATAATCAGTTTCAATACGAGCTACAATATACTCAGCGGGGATAACGCAGGCAATTCGTTTTAATACCAAGAATACCGTTACAGGCGACTGATCATTTTGTAGATTTCAAATGTCGACAGCTTCCCATTCGCCCAGCTTATGTAATGACAATTAACAAGTCCAGGATCAAACCTTAAACAACATTGGTATATACCTAGAGTAAATAGATACTGATACCCCGCCTTCGTTTTGCCTTGAAAAGCTCGGCGAAGACGGGCATCTCAGCTAGTTTTAATATCAGGTTGTTGCAAAAGTTTTTACCGGATTTTTATTTCAACACAAAAACGATTGAACTTGAATGACAGATTCAGCTCATGCAGATGCCGGGCAATGGTTGAAAAGTGAACCTTGAACTGTTCTGCGAAGTTCTCTTGAAAAGTTCCCTCGTTGTTACATTGTGATCTTCATCAATTGCTTGGCGTAGATCACCATCTGAAATCCTGATTGGCCGACCAGAGAGGTGCATCTTGAAGAGTGCTATCTCCGCGTCTGAACCGGCGATACCATTCTTCTATTGTACGTAAACTAACAGTGCCATCACCTAAACGTTGGCAAATGTTTCGGTGACATTGCGCAGCACTGATCTTTCCAGAATACTCGTAGAAGATTATTGCTCGAATATGCTCGCGTGAAAGGACCATTTCAGACCGTTGATGGCACTCACAGATGTATAGTCAGAAAGTTGATTCTTGGATGTAATATAGCAAAGATATTCAGGAATCGAATGCAATAATTTGTTTGAAAACATATGAACACCCCCCTCGGAAAATGAGCCCTTCTTGGGCACGGGTTCTAGAACTGGCTTGTAGCTCTTGCAGATCTTGTGCCAGCGGTAGAGTCTTAGGATAGGTAGAGGAGGACCAGTTCCATGGCCTACACGTTCCCCCGACCTCAATCCTTTGGATTATTATCTCTGGGAACATCTTAAACAATTAGTCTATGCAGCAGACCACCCGGATGCAGAAACTCTTTATCGACGTGTCATGGAAGCCTGCGAAACCATTCGAAACCGTCAGGGAGTATTTGAAAGGGTGAGACAGTTCATGATTCGATGAGTGCATGCGTGTTTAGAAGCAAGAGGAGGGCATTTCGAGCAGTTATTATGATTTTATGTGTGGATGAGCTCTAATCACCTAGTTGTAAACTTTCATTAATAACTCGAAAACGAAAGATTTTCGGACATATGTTCCTTGTTTTGGTGTAAGGAACCTGTCCCAAAGTTTGTAAGGTATTAATGAAACACCCTGTGTAAGATTAAATTAAATGTTGGACGCTACTTGGAGGATCGTTACTAAGGAAAAATAAGACGAAAATATACTTGGAAGTTTTTAATAGACGGCATACGTTTCGAGAAAACTGACTTTGAAAAGTGGTGTATGGACACGCTGGGGGGTAATCGTGCTAAAGCGCGAATAGAGGTTTCCACCCAATGAAAAAACATTTCACCGTTTGGAGGTAGACAGGATCTTTCAAGATAAGAGCGGCAGATTGCGATAGATGACCATCGGTATAAACAACGCATTAGAAGAAACCGTGAATTGACTCAATGAAGAAATGAATCTGAGGCGATGTGAAGGTGAGGAAAAGTGACTGCGAAGGGTCGACGCATGCCCGTGTGCGAAATCTGATACCAGAAGGGCAGTCGCCCGCCTTTTGGCCGTCCCTGTACCCCAAGTATCGTCTGCACATGTCCGGTCCACGCGTGGCACCGTGCTGGCACTAGCCCTTGACTGTGACGGAATGATATTTTGATTCAGTTCATCATTAATTATTATTATTATGATTATTCACTCGTGAAAGAGTCACGGGACCTGCCAAAATAAAATTTATTACGATGCACTAAATTCGAGCTTCACTCATTTCCAGTAGTTAGTTATGTACACTCAAAATAGTAATGCCATGATGTGCTACACAATTAACGCCATCTCTCAGCGTTCAAAGAAACTTCACGCTAAATTCTAGTGGTTACGATAGAGGAGAAATAAGGTAGAGCGCGCAAAGCCTGGCTATCTCCTTATGCCACTCGTCGCAACAACGGTTCCTCTTATGGAGAATTATATTCCGGAAAATGCTAAACGACATTTGTAAACAGCGAACTTGGCTCTCATCCGCTCCCAAATCCAATTGGCTATTTCGCCTCGATGTTGGTATCCGATGTTGCAAATGCGCTCTCTATCTTATTTCTCTCTATGATGATTATGGGATATTCGTAATTATTATTGTTAGGATTATTGGTGCTATATGATATGAATCGGGAGTATTGTAAATAATAGGTTAAGTGTTATCTATCTAAACTGCCAAAGACTAATTACAAAAATTAATAATATTAGGAGACAGTACAAGAAGAATTGCGTTGAAGGAAGGTGTCAGTCACATGATAATCTGGAACTTTCTCAAAGTAAACCTACCATCTGCTATATCACATTTCAAAGTTATTTTTCTCAAAATGTATGCCGTCTATTAAAAAATTTCCAAGAACATTTTCATCTTTTTTTGTCAGTTGGGAACGATCCTCCAAGTAGCGACCAACATTTAATTGGGAAAGATGTATTTTCAATGAATGGTTAAGTAAACCGAGATGAATAAATTTTTCATCAGATCCTTATTCTTGTATCTTTTCGAATAATTTCCCTTTATTTTATTACATATTATTTCGTTTTACTTTATGCATTATGTTGTTTATTTCTTTGTTCGTTTCAATTTTTTTAGTATTTACAAAGTTAATCTCCCTATTTACTGTATAAGTAGTACAAATACAATGTACACGGTGAGGCATTTATCTTGAGACAACTGAATATCTCGGAAACTAAGCACTGTACGAAAAAATGTCCAAATTCAAAAGTGAATTATTTCGCGGGGGAAATTCATTAGTTAAAAAATGACTCCCCCCCCCCCTTGTGAGGGGGGCTTGGGGGAGGGGGTAACTTTGAAATCTTAAATAGGAATCCTATTTTTTAATGGTATATTCAGATTGTACACAATTTTCGAGAAATTTTTTATCAATTGATCCAACCGTTTAGGAGATAGAGGCCCTGAAAGTGTGGAACTTTTAAAGTTTTGAACCCAACTTTATCGATGAAGACAAAGAGATAGAGTGAGTCTTACAGACATTATAATCCAATATTTTTCAGTACACACGCATAGACTCGGTCTCCATAGGACTGCTACCCCCAAAAGTTTACCTGTGCACTAAAAAAATTAAAACTTTTGAAATTCTGACTTCGGATTCTTAAAGACCATTAAAAGGTAGAATAGGAATGTCTGTAAGACCCACTCTCTATCTCTTTGTCTTCATCGATAAAATTGGGTTCAGAACTTTAAAAGTTCCACACTCCTAAACTGTTGGATCAATTGAAAAAACTCCAAGAATAAAACATTTCTAGAATATTGTGCACAATCTGAATATACCATTAAAAATAGGGGTTCCTATTTAAGATTTCAAAGTTACCCCCAGCCCCCCTCACAAGGGGGTCGGTTTTTTTAACTAATGAATTCTCCCCGCGAAATAATTCACTTTTGATTTTGGACATTTTTTCGAAATAATTCACTTAGTTTCCGAGATATTCAGTTGTCTCAAGATAAATGCCTCACCCTGTATAGGGTGTTTCATAATGAGTGCACCAAAATTATGGGGAGGTAAGGTTGAGCAACAAATGTCATATAAACATACAAGGTCAGACAATTAATAAAACAGACTGGAGCATTTTAAAAGATGTAGATTAAATGAAAATCAGTTTTATATTGAAGAAATCGAATTTCGAAAATATATAAATTTGTATTGTCACCGTTACCATGAAAAACGCAAAATACAGCCCATTAAAATTGACAATCGCTTGTTTTTTGACATCAATACTCGTGAACAACACTCCAACGGATAAAATTTTGAGCTGCTGTAATTCGGTATCTAATTGGTAGACGAACTATGTTCATATAATATTTTTTGCTCAACCTGACCTCCCCAATGAAATGTCGAAGTTTATTACTGTCATTGTGAATCATCCTGTATAATTGTATTATACTCTGATCTTATTTACATAGAAATACATTATTTAGATAAATGAATAAATTGCGTTCCATGCGTATTTTTATCTTATAAAATTAGCTTTATCCTAAATATAAAATTTAATAAAATCTCGGTAATTTTTTGAAATTCCTTTTTGATCTACCCATATTAAATGAAATTACTTTCTATTAAGCCATTTATTTACTTATTTAAGAATCTAAATCAGATCTTATTAAGGCCGATAGGTACTAATGTTTTCACAATGTGCGTCCGTCTGTCTGTCCGTCTGTCTGTCCGTCCGTCTGTCTGTTGGTGCTCTAGCGTTCGAACGCTTCCGAATTTTCGACTTCCGTTTTTGCCATCCGACAACTTAGGCAAAACGACAGACTGAGACCGTTGATGGAAAAATTCGGTGAACTACTTCCGGTACAAAAGGTCACAAATAACAGAGACCACGATTTTCGCTATACAATTCCATGTATAAATGGCCTATGCGTTGATAAATGCATTTCTCTCTTCGACATTCGATAGTTAAGACAGAGAGAAAGCTTAGTGATCAAAATCAGTCTATATTGGTTCAATGATACATGTTCAAATGATACCTTTATGGCAACTTTGGAAACTTTCAATGCTAAGATATGCCATCTAATATATCAAAAAACTTGTAAAGAAATGTCATGAATGAATTTAATGAAAAGTTAATAATAGTCGAAATTGGTTCAATGGTACGTGTTGTAATGGTACTATTACTGTATCATTGGAAAGTTTCAATGCTATGGTATGGCATGTAATATTTCAAACAACTTGTAATGACGTATAATGAATATAACTAAAAATTAATGATAGACGAAATTGTTTCAATAATGCGCGTTTTAATAGTACCTAATAGTACCATTGATAACTTTCAACGGTAAGATATGGCATGTAATATATCAAACAACTTGGAATGACATGTCATGAATGAATATAACGTAAAATTAATGATAGTCTAAATTGGTTTACTTGCACGCGTTTTAATAGTACCATTATGGTACCCTTGATAACTATCAAAGGTAAGATATGGCATGTAATTTATCAAATAACCTGTTTGCAAATTGTTATCAATAGCTAGTAGCTAATTGCTTGCTTCAACGGTACATACTTACGTAGAAGCGTTTTAGCAATGGATTATGAAGATGTAATAGATCCTTACACAGAATGCTTCAACAACTGACGCTCATTTCATTAAATAGGAATGCTTAAAATATAAAGGATTCTTATATGTTCGAATATATAGAGAATTACTTCTCTTTCAATTTAACTTTTCAGGCACTTATTCATTTTGAACAACACATTTCCGTTAGAAGTACGCCTTACCTAAACAACCAGAGGCTTCCTTAGCAACCTCATCTAATCCTAACAACGAAAGGCTTCATTAGAAAATAAATATAATTTCCTTTTTCTCCTCGAATGCCTTAAAATCCTAACGGTCCTGGGCATTTCGGTTGCCTGACTTGTTTTACTTGCTCTTAGATTTTGACATTTAGTAAACTACTAATTTCTTTTTTTTAATTAAAAAATTATGACGAGTAAATTGATTTTGTAATATAAATTTTATTAGAAATATAAGAAATAAAACTAGGGAATTTCTTGGAATCTACTGCTTTTCTGTATAAATTTAATATGTGATAAAATATTTTTTCTTTTAGAAATAAAGAGTTATGATAATTAAGTTTTCTCTCTATATTTAAGTGAATAGCTTAAGTTCAACGACAGATGGCGGATGTGAAATTTGCTCAAATTTACTCCCACTGATGCCTCGTAGGCGAAATTCCAAGAAATTTCATGTTTACCTTTTAATAGAAACCCTACAACACATTTAAGAAACCCTTCTGTTTAACGACTTCATAAAAAATACATATATTCAGTATTATAATATTAATGCAGTGCAAACTCCTGCCAGGCTAATAGTTCTAAGTTTGACTTTGACTGAGTGAGCTCTCAGATGCACTCGCCTCCTAAAACACACAAGCGAAAAAAAAAAGTAAAGAGCCGCATCCTATTGTAACGAGGAGATGGTTCATTACTTTTCGACCAAAAAAAAATTCATCCGTCATCTAATGAAAAGATGACTCATCGAGTGAATGGCCTCGTGCCCTTTTAATTGTCTATGACCCTCATTTGCATATTTTTTTTTACCGGCATATCCATTAATGTAGAAAAATTGCGTCCTCTTCTCCTTATCTCTTCGGTTGCGGTGGAGCGCTCCTATCTCTCCAAAGTGCTCCATCTCCAAAAGTCATTCCCATGCGACCAAAAGAGAAACGACGCCTTTGTCTTCCTCACTTTAAGAAGGAAAAAAAAAATCTTAAAATATTCACTTCGATGTTTGCTTTCAATCTCTTGGATACGTCCTATTTCCTTTACCCGCTCTGAGTTTTCTTAATGTATCGCAGATTAAATTGAGGCTTAATTGCTTGGAATTATAGTTTGCGCGCTTTGGAATTGCAGTTTTCAAGAATGTTTACTCTAAATTTTATTAACTTTCCCTCCCTATTTCTTTTAGCTATTTTGAATATGCAGGGGCTACTCAAAGAGGATGTTATGATGATGTTTATTTGAAATCCTCGCGGAGGCTGTATACCTTCATCGTTATCGAAACTCTCGTAATGCAAACTAAAGTCACACGAGATTTGAAAACAGAAGACACTCTGCAGCGAAAATTTTATTGTCATTTTATACGAGTTCCGTATACCCAGAAGGGTGGAAACCAAACACCAGTCTTAACGGGGGATCAAGAGCATCGAATTAAAAGGCCCCAATGTTTACAAATTATTGCCTTCGCCCGCTCCCATCAAATCCTGGGTACGCAATTGTCCGTATATTATAATTAATGAGAAAATTACTCTGCACCTTTTTGGAATCCTGGAATACGACATGCTACCGAAAAGTTCGAGGAATTTGAATGGTACGAGCCGTACCTATTACAGAGTCGCGCTGCTAGAAGAGGCGATCAGTAACCTTTGTGAAACAGTATACAAAGAGTCAGCATGAGACAGATGCATTCAGGAGTTAGAGGTGTTAATCACAAAGTTGTTTTGCTGGTTCAGGAATTTTCTTCTAAAGCTGGGTTCTCCATCAAAGATAACGCTGTGGACCACACTTCAGTTCCAGGGTTTTAAAAATGCGACTGTCCTTCTACCTCCCTTCTCTATTTAACTGAATTCACTCTCAGATTTCTTCCCATTTCCCAGGATAAAATTCCGTTTTAAAGAATCGCAGACAGTAATGAAAACCTTTTGATCATGGTTGTATGATCAAGATTATAAGTGTTATAAGCTTATCGACAAATCCAGGGTGTTCACATTACCGAAATTCCGATCTTGATCTTGAGGGCAAGGTTATAATTGTTGCCCCTAGGCGTTAATAGTTGCGTTTCTGGCGATAAGCAATCTTTCAATAACTTTAGTCTTTTTTGTTTTGTTCATAATTCTTGCTCTTGAAAAAACAGAATTACTTTTTCATGCCTGCTTAGATCATAAAGATTAAATTAATTCGTTTTGCTTTAAAATATTTGCTGTGAAAAGCCTCGGCGAAAGCGTTGGTTTCGAATCAATCGACTCTTAATAATATGTAAAGATTTGATCAGTCTATGAATGTCTTTAGAAGTTAGGTGAGTGCAAATGTATCAGGTCGTTGCATATCAAACGTCGGATTGCAGAGGTCATCTTTAATGGCCCTCTAGAAAGGACACCTTCACACGTGCTATTCGAAATAACCCCCCATTGCAATCCAAACATTGTTATCAACGATTTTGCAGCTTCTCGAGCCCTCTCCAATAGAATCCATGGTCACGGGACTCAATAAACTCCCGGAATGCGTTTGAGTTAGGAATAAACTCGACGTCTGCTTGAGTTAGGAATGTTTTTCTCCGGAGAAAATTGTTCACGCTCTGGAAAAGATGGCAGTCGGTATGGGAGAGGTCCGGAGAGTACGCGGAGTGTGGAAGCACCTCGTAGCCCAGAGCCTGTAGCACCTGCGCGGTCGTTCGTGCAACGTGCGGACGCGCGTTGTCATGCAGCAGAAGGACGCCTTTGCGATGCACAAGTGCAGGTTGTTGCTGACATTTTTGTGTGCATACGATGCAGTTTACGATCGTCTCCCCCTGCTGCAGGAAACTGTAATGCAATACACCACGGATGTTCCACCAAACGGTAACCATGAGCTTCCTGGGTGCAACGGGGGGTTTAGGGAACTGTTGCGGGGTTCATCAGCATCCCGCCACTGTGCTGACCGTTTTCTATTGTCGTATAGGAGCCACTTCTCGTCGCCAAGAATTCCCGCTTCTTCGTGGCGCAAAAGCAATTTCGTACACACCTTCAACCGACGCTCTTTTTGGTTTTCCGTAAGTTCATGTGGGACCCATTTGTCCTGCTTTTTCACCTTGCCGATGGTCCTAAGGTGTCTACTGACAGTCGACGCTGATACAGCATGATCCCTGCAAGGTCCCGAACAGTTTTTGACGGGTCCTCTTCCACAGATTGCTTCAGATCAGCTCATTCAACAAGTTGGGCGGTCTGTCGCGTGGCTCATTTGCGAGGTCCGTCACTCTCCCCCCCCCCCCGGAATTTTCGGAACCAACGTTGGACAGTACGTTCGTTTATGGTGCCTACACCGAATACCTTATTGATGTTTCGAGAGGTGTTGGATGCAGTGTTATTCAACCTGAATTCGTAATGCATTATCACACGTAATTCGTATGAAGTCATGACTATCTTCGCTTGGGTTCAAACGCTATTAAATATCATTGCAGACATGCAAATTTCAGGCAGCTGGTCGCTGATAGATTTGTCTCTGGGAATGTACTACTTTGTTATGAGTACTTGCTTCTAAACGTGGAAACCGTGCTGAAGCGCAGAACCCACTTCGAAATCCGACATTTGATATGCGACGACCTGATATCACTGAAAATACATTGCAAGAACTTTTTAAATGATCTGATACAAGTCTCTCCTAAGTATATAATGCTAGAGCTTTTATTCTATAGACACGTTTCCATGAATCACGTTTCAGTGAATCACGTTCCGTTCCTTGAGTTGATCATGATCATGAATTGTAGTGTGAAAGAATACACGAAAACGCTGGGATCGTTGTATATCTACGAGGCTTATCCAGAAAGTAAAGATACATAGGGTATAGCCAGAAGGTAAATTATGCTGCGATAATTTCCACAGGGTTAACTTTCACTTTCATTCGTTAGCTTGCTTTACTAATTCATATGGTGGCGCCACACTGAGTCGTGTGAGAGAAACAACAGTTGTTTGATATGGCGGCGCCCATTCAAAATCCCGCTAAATGCGAAGTCCGATCTGTTATTCGATTTCTTAACGCCAAACATGAGTCTCCAGCTGAAATCCACAGACAAATTGTTGCTGTTTAAGGAGGGGGATGTTAACAAATGGGGTCTGCTTCCTCCATGACAATACTCGACCCCATATGGCACGTGTCACCACAGAGTTGCTGAAAAGCTTCAAGTGGGAAGTTCTGGATCATCCACCGTATACTCGTAGTCCGGACCTCGCACCCAGCAATTTCCACCTGTTTCTTCACCTGAAGAAGCATCTTGCCGATAAACTGCAATTTCCACCTGTTTCTTCGATATTATGGTTCATTGAAACTTTCAATGCTAAGATATGGCATGTAATATATCGAACAACTTGGAATGATGTGTTATGAATGAATATAACGTAAAATTAATGATAGGTGAAATTGGTTTCAAGGATGATGACGATATTAAGCATGAAGTCAACGCTTGGTTCAAAAAGACAGGCGGCATCCTTTTATGACACCGGAATACAAAAGCTTGTTCCCAGGCTCAATAAATGCGTGTTTTAAAAAAAATTTTTGACCATGTCATGACGTGCCTCGTTTATACCTGTCGGGACTAGTTTACAGACGGTGATGGAAATCAGTAAAGTACATATACATGATGGTCTAGAATTCACCAATCACATTTTGTTAGACTTTAGCTTTTAAAAGAATTAAGTTATTTGGATAAAGTAAGCTGCAATTGATAGTGCAATTGATTTTCTACAATCTGTTTTACATTATGTGCTCAACTTGTACCCCATTCAAGTCGATGCAAACATGTCCACCAATATGTCCACCTCCTACAGAATTGATGTCCTAATATTTGCGATAGATACTGGTTTACTTGGCGGGCGATCTACGGTCTACCACGTGCGCCTGTTGGAGCTTCAATAGCAGTACATGTTGATTGATTATAAAATAGACCTTTTGTTCACAACTGTTTTTTTATTTACTGTATGTACAATTTCAGTTACCTTGTAACCATTATTCAGCATAAGCTCTTCCTCAATGGAAAAAAGCGGTTAGTTTGTTAATTTTGTGGAACACATTGTGACAAACTCCATTGAATTCCTGAGTATACAGTTTGCTCCATATGTTTGTTCAATTTCAACCAAACTTCATAGACGGGACCAAAAATTTCGTTTTTTATATCCAGAGGTTCGTTATAAGCAGGATTCGCTATAGCGGATTCAACTCTAGTAGTAGACTTGTGGTCACACTTGGGAAGGAGAAGACAAACTGGTCAATTAACTGAAGAACTATCGATAGGATTCATCGAAATTTTGGACTACAGCTGTACAAAGCATTTCAATTTCATCCATATAACAGGGTTCGAAATTAGCGGTTGCCACGGACTACCGAAAATTCATTCTGGAAACATGCTTTTGATTGCTGGTTGCCCGGCTGAGAATTCATTGCGGTAAACAATCTATTACTCCTGATTGCCTGGGCGTATGAACATCGATAAAGAATCAACAATCAGATCCGAGTCATCAGCCACTCATTAGGTGTCTGAAAACTAGTCGGGGAATCATTGCAGAATTGACGTTTCAAAGTGCCGATAATGGAGGTCCGCTTCATGAAAATTGACAATTATGATAAATATCTAACATTTAAAGATATAGTCAGAGGTTTAATGACACAAATGTAGAACTGAGAATACAAGCTTTAAAACTTCAAAGTTTGGCCAGAAGAGAGAAGGTACCATAATTTGGAAAATTCGCTAATGACCTCTACAGATATTTTCCCCCAAATGTTGGAAAACAGTGGATGTTTATGTTAAATTTAACATTATAAATTTTCTTTTGCGTCCGTATTCAGAATGAGCGGTTCTGCTCTTGCTCTTGCTCAAGACCATTGTTAGTCCAAATTCCTCGGGATAGTGTTATTGATTCTGTTTGACAGATTTTAAAAATCTGTTTTCGTCAGTCGATGAATATGGTTTATGACACGAACCAATCACAAATATTATCTAAATCGGTTCATTGGCACGTACACAAATGGTACCTCTATTTTCCCGCCAAGCAATTTTCAATGGGAAGTTATATTAAGTAATATATCAAACAAAAGGTAATGAGGAGATAGAAGCGGATATAAATTACCATTTTCGCCAATTAATAAATTGGTTCCGGGAATGAGCCATTTTGAAAATGGTTGAAATCGAAATAATGACACGTGCTCTAATGGTACCCTTATGACACCCTCAAATATTTTCAATCATAAGATATGGCATGTAATATATCAAACGACTTGGAATGATGTGCCATGAATGAATATAACGAAGAATCAATGATATCCAAATTAGTTTCAAGGAACCTGGGTTAGTGGAACCATTCTGGTTTAGCAGAACCATTATGGTTCATTGGAACTTTCAATGCTAAAATATGGCATGTAATATATCAAACGACTTGGAATAAGGTGTCATAGATGAATATAACATAAAATTAATGATAGTCCAAATTGGTTTCAAGGTACCTGGTTCAGTGGAACCATTATGGTTTGTTGGAACTTTCCAAGCTAAAATACATGGCATGTAATATATCAAACGACTTGGAATGATGTGTCATGAATGAATATAACGTAAAATTATGGTAGTCGAAATTGCTTCAAAGGTATGTGGTGTAATGGTATCTTTATGGTCCATTAGAAACTTACAATGTTAACATAGGGCTGTTTAAAAATATAATTCCGCGAATGGTTTAATTTAACCTTTCGGTACTTGGTTATGTCATTCCTTAATGGTTTATTGAAACAACAAGACCATTGTTAATTCAGAAGATGATTCAGACTCTGAGGCCCGTATTCAGAATGAGCGCTCTTGCTCTTGCTCAAACCATTGTTAATTGTAAACTCAATAATATAAAATTTGTATTCAACAATGGTCTTGAGCAAAAGCAGGAGCGCAAGATTCATTCTAAGATTGCATTAGATAATTATTTTTGTTAGTAAAACCATAATCATAGAAAGGGCATGATTAGGGTAAAACTTAAGACACTGATGTTGTCAGTAGGGATTTATTTGATTGTGTATATCTTGCAATCATACTTGAGTAAAGCTAACTTTTAATGGATATCCTAAATATCAATTCACTCCATGTCGGCAACCACATTTAAAATTGGGCAACCAGAATTTTTGGAATAGTTGCCAACTGAGCAACCACACTTAAAAGTTAATTTCTACCCCTGATATAAACATGAATCAACTTCTGTACATTATATTCATTCATGCCAGCCAATAAGAATTGAATGATGTACCACATGCCGTAACATGGCACGTGAAAATGTTTAACGGTCATTATAGCACGTGCAATTGTCTTGCAGTTTACAAAAATACCTGATACAGCCAGATTAAGACCTTGATGATCATGCTCTTGAAAACAGAATTTAGAAAAAGTTAATACCGTGTTAATAAAGCCTCGCTAGTATCCCAATTTTGTATTTTTCTCTCAGTCTGAAAATAATTATCTTAAATTCCAAGATCGTGGATTCAGAGAGTCTTCAGAGAATTGCGGACATTTTCTCAGTGGGAATTTTTTTATTCGTGATAAGTAAAAAAAAAAATCCATCTGGGGATTTAGCAATAACACGATAAAGTAATTTCCAACACTGATAGGCAATTCCTAAAGCGTGGGTCGTTGAAATAAGCAAATCCCTATGCATCATCCGACGATTTATATACCCTCATCCTGCTTTGGGCATTCCTGTTTTCTTAATTTGAACTCTTTTTATTTAAATAAACATTAAATAATGATAATGCCAGCGATTCAAGAAAAATAATCTCAATTCATTGAATCATAAAAAAGCGCTCTATTTTTACAGTGCGGGCTCTTACTCTGTAAAACTTGTAAGCGAATGAATGAATTTTCTATATTCATTGAATCTGAGGTAGAGGGGTGGGGGTGTGCATTTTACCAATACTTTCGTTTTAAATTACTTTACCATTTTTTTGTTCGATTCTATAAAGTTTAGGAATTAATTCCGATAATTGGAAAATTAAAACAACCGATTTAATGGGCGAAATGGGAAATCATGAGCTTAAAGCAGCGTCACCTTACACCTACATAAATTAAAATTTCTCTATGTGGCGAAAGTTAAATTCCTTTAGCTTTTATAGGGTCGTAAAATGACGCAATACAGTGTTGAATGTCAGGCCAATATGGGTATTCCTACTAACGATTTTGTGCCATGGTCAGATTAATAATCAGTAATAATTAATAAGCTTCTAAAAATATTCCCAGGAGGATAAATTATAATTTTTAAGATTTAGAAGCGCACATTCCTATTTTTCAAAGGCACGTTCGTGTGTAATTTTTTATTTACACATGTTATTGAGTTATGTAACTTTTTGGGGGGGTCATAACGAAAGTACCTCATTATGGCACATAAATGTTATCGATTGCGTTCCAAGAGTGTAGACAATGCCAAGAGCTGAGACATAGAATTTGAAATTTCTTATAAAGAAATTCCCCTCCCCTCCCCCTCGACGTCTGCTTATTACCATTCATTCTTAAGTTGATGTTGGCAACGTCATCAAGGGGTAACGGTCGCGTGCGGAAACAATGGAAGACTTGTGCCGCGTCAGAGGGTAACCTTCCTCCTCGCAACCGATAGACAGAGAGTGAGAGTGAGCGAGCGAGCGAGTGAGTGAGTGAGAAAGGGGTCCAATTATAAGGGAGCACGGTTTGAACCAGCAGCTGTGGCTGTGTCTCTTGCCATTGATCATTCCGTGGAAAAGGAACAGTGGCGTCTGCAGCTGCCGTTGTGGAGAGGACAAACGAGCCCCCTACCCCCCCCCCCCCTCTCCCCGACCTCTCCGGCCTTTACCCAACCGAGTCGTTCGGACAACGGAGACATGAATGGAAAGGAGACACAAAGTGCTTGAGGGGCGTCCACGAATGACGTTTGTCCTGCAGTCACCCCCGTTATCATCGAGAGGTAGTACAATAGATTTTTTTAAAGTATCAGTGAGCTTGCTGATCACGCTCAGGTTCGTGTTTAACGTAAATGGAATTTTTTTTAAGAAATGGAGGAGAAGAACAAGGCGTGTAGATAATTGGAACTGAAAGAGAAGTCGGGAGAATTGAGTAAGGATTTAGTTCGAAAGTAATTATCCTGTTAACCAGAGACCTTTTCCCACGACAAACTGGTTTTGAAGAAATAGGATCTTCAGCAATGTTAACGAAATGAATTTCACTCGAAAGTTTTGCAAAGAGAAATCCAGGAGAAATGTTTGGTGATCGACGATCGATAGTTTTGCGCTTTGGGATGCAACTTTCCTTTTCAACAGGCGTTTTCCATTAAAAGTAAATGGAAATCTCGGTTCATTTGACTGGCCCTCTTTCTCCAATCGCAGCACTCTCACACGGTGAATTCCATCTCCGTTTTCTGTGGGTGCTTTTTTATCGGGAGCTCTTTCGCTGGTGTCAATTTTCCTTCGCCAATAAACTAGTTCCATCGCATTCCCGATCGATTTCGTGTTTGTCAACTTCCAAAACTGGCGACGAAAAATATTCTGTCCCGACTTATTCATCAGAATAGACCTACTCTTATTTTGAACTTACTGCATTCTCGAACCTGTTTTAATCCTTTTTAGTATTCCAGTGTGCTTTGTCTCAAACTATTTTTAGAGCAAGTCTGCTCGTAGATAACTCGAATCGCTCGTTACGTTTAAGACACCGTGACACCTTTTTCTGCGAGCTTCTCTGAAGCCAAGTCTTCCCTAGAAAAATAATTCATAAAAGGAGGTGAATTGTTTAATTACTGCCTTCAAACATGTCTAATTTTGACCATATAACCGGCCTTTGTGGTGCTTTAACATATTGGACATCAACGGCCGCGGTTTCAATTCCATTTGGTGCACACGTGTTAGTTTCATTATCACCTTCACAAATCAGCATTTCACCAGCATTCGTATCTAGTTAAAGCTAATCTTAAATGAACCAACTAAACCAACAAACTAATACGGTAATGAGTTGAAACCAAATAAACTGTTATTGCGAGGAATTTTATTCATTTGAGTCTGCGTTTTCGAGATATTTTATGAGTATGCTTCCGTTTATTATCCGTACAATTTTATGAAAAGTTTTTTGTTTTCGGAGACTTTTTCTTTGCGACACGTAGAAAATCATTGTGGAGACATTTGAGAGAATTACACGAAAAATATTCCATGAACTGATTATGTTATAAAATAATAATCACGACTTACTAGAAATCATTCTTTAAAGAGCATTTGTGAAATGCGAACAAACCAAACGCTAATGAGATAAGGATCACAGAAAATAGGGCGTGTTTAACTGAAAGCATTTTGAAAGCGCTTGTGGCAATTAAAATGTTATTTGTTAAATTATCATGTTATTTCTTGTAAAATTATTGTAATATGTTAACGCAGTTTCTAATTATAACAATCTACTCTACATTAATGTACTTAAAAGACCGACAACGATTTTTAAAATGGAATAGCAGGCACACGGTGACAGTTGTTAAAGCTATTCCTGCAGGAGATTTAATGTGTGATGTGAGGAATTTGTTTTGGTATGTTTCCTTGTGTTTTGCGGACCGATCTTTCCGGATTGCGCGTAATGACATTTAATGGCCTGCACTTTTGGTGCCGTCATGGCTGATCGCATCGTTGGACGTACACATTGATGCCGTCAACTCATCCGGATACAGTAAAACAGTTGTGCGAGAAATTTACACGAACCGACAGTGTTGACTGTTATTTCATTTCAAACACCGTCAGCCCTTTTTTGGGCACGTAAAAATTCGGGAGATATCTCAAAACGCAGCCAATTACATGTATAAAATCTTTTATTATCAATGTCAAATATCAATTATCTGCAGCTGAATGGTTATTATACGAGCGTAGAGCAATTTCTGACGACAATATTTGGCCAATTGTTAAGTACGAAAGTCACTGGTACCTCTCATTGGGATCATGAATTTCGCTTGAAATGTGTGTTAATAAGTTTTTTAGAGGCAAATCACTAGCAATGTCTTCACTCAGAATGAACTTATCACCCATTATTGCAGTTAAGGAAGCTTAATTTTGATAAGTGCTCACGGTGTTTTAACCGAATTTCCTTACTTTAAACAATGATTAAATAGCTCAAAGTGCAGTTATATTCTGTTTCACATATTAAGGATAAGCATTCTTATCCTAAAATTTATCCTTAATCTGTAACTCTGTTCAAGGAAGGTTTGACTGGGCAACATTTGCCATTTATCGCCGGCGTTTTGGAATCGAAGGCGTTTCTCGCGCGTCTCAAAAAAAAAGGTCAATTTACATTCATTGTTTTGAACTCTCGGCGTTTTTTTCAGGCGTCGTCCAGGCGTTTTCTGGAATTCCAACAGTGTTGGAATTTCAGGCGATTTTCAGAGGGAGACGTTAGAGAGAGAGAGAGAGAGAGAGAGCTAATCCTTAATGCTGGGACTTGGTGGTAAAGACCATGTCAGAGCAATGAATTAGATAAATAATAATTAATATCTAATTATCTCGAAACGCGTAAAACGCAATAAAGACGCTACCAATATTGCTATTACTGGACCCATTCTTTTACTATTGATACAGCAATATCGACCACAATGCAAATAGTAGATATTAATAATTGTTTGTAAGCTAGCTAGCACCGTGTGATTTTTTTTTTAGTAAATAAACTAAAAAGTAAAAAAAAAAATCATGCTGTGGAAGCTTACAAACACTTACAAAAAATAATTACGTTAATATTAAAACATTAAGGATTAGCTCTCTCTCTCTCTCTCTCTCTCTCTCTCTCTCTCTCTCTCTCTCTAGCATCTCCCGATCACCGATGCTGCCCGCCAGTCCGCCATTGCATTTCAGCACACGCTTTATAACTTGTTGTTGCATGTTTCAGCTTTTACTCTTTAATAATGCCGAAAAAAAAACCAATACAGCAACTTACCGCCTGATCGTTTCTTTCTCCAGCCAATCGCAAGTAAAGACACAGGAAGATCGCCTGAAAAAAAGTTAATTGTGTAATGCATCCGATTTTCTCGCGTCTCGAGTTTCAGACGAGGCAATTTCGCTACGTTTTTATGAGATGTCGCGTTTTCGCAGACGGCGAATGTGAACCGGCCTTTATTCAATTAAATTGCCCATTTCATTTGTTAGGCACTGTTGCAAAGTAAAATTAACAATGTTCAACAATTAAAATTTGAAACTTAATTGGACATGGCCAGTTAAACTTTCGTTGGACAGAGTATAATTACATGTAACTGTTTCTCTTAATAGTTTCGGAATTTTCTGTCAACTCCTTTCAGATAAAAAGTCATGAACCAACTTTTTAATGGAAAATATTTTATGTAAGCATTTATTGTTTCCACCTATGGCCTTCCTGCAAAACTAATAATAAAAAAAACAAACAGGAAAAATATCTGCAATTCACCAGGAAGATTACTGTTGCTGCTTATCAATTATAGTAATAGCAATATGCAATATTATTTCATTGTTGTATAATTATATGAATTTTTATTGAAATCTATCTACCATATGTTGCCAGAAGTATCCGGACACCCCTTCAAAATGCGGTTTCAGTTGATTTACATAATAACTAGAGCACATAGATATATATACAGCAGTTTTTACGGTGTTAGAAAGGCATTTAGCTAGCGAAAATAATACAATGAGTCGTTCCGAAGAGCTTAGTGACTTCATCATTGGATGCTACATGTGCAACAAGCCTGTCCGATCAATTTCTACCTTACTGGATGTGTCTCGTTCCACTATCAGTGATGTAATCGTAAAGTGGCAACGTCATGGAACAACGACAGCCCAAAAACGGACAGGTAAACCAAAGATAATGACAGACGGGGACCGCCGGACGCTGAAACCCGTTATGCGCACAAATAGGATGTCTTCCGCTGAATCACTGGCTAGCATGCACCAGGAAGCATGGCCAGCACTAGAACTGTCTGCAGAGATTACAAGCCATGTGTTACCATGATCGTGCAGCAGCAGCATAGAAGCTCAACATCAGTAACATCAATGCCAAGCGTCGGTTGGGGTGATGCAAAGTCCGACGCAACTAGATTGTGGATCAGTGGAAATGCGTTCTTTGGAGCGACGAATAACGTTACACCATCTGGCAGTCCGATGGAAGATTTGGGTCTAGCAGACGCCTGGGGAGTACTTCCTGCGCGAATGTGTTGTGCCACCTGTGAAGTTTGGTGATGGGAATACTTCATAGTCTTGGGTTGCTTCTCATGGTTTGGACAGGACCCCTTGCTTCCAGTGAAGGGAAACCTGAACAATGCACGGTATAAAAACATTCTGGACAATTCAGTACTTCCAAAAATTGTGGGAACAATTTGGGGAGACTCTTTTCTGTTTCAACACGATAATGCCCCAATCTCAGAAAGCGAGGTGCCTACAAGAATTGTTCCGTGACATGGATGTTGAAGAAATGGCCTGGCCCGCTCAGAGTCCGGACTTAATCCAACCGAAGCTCTTTGGGATGATTTGGAACGCCGATTGCGGGCCAGACCGAATTGGCCAACATCTACTGCGGACTTCGCCAACACAATTAGTGGAACGCAGTTTCTGCAGAAACTTAATCAAAAACTAGTCGAAAGTCTTTCCAGCAAAGTACACGCTGTTATTGCAGGGAAAGAAGGTCCAACGACAAATTAGTCACGTCATAATAAAACGTTGTTTCTTTATGTGCATGTGTCCGGATACTTCTAGCAACATAAGGTATATACAGGGTCATTCAAAATGATGGATTCAATTTAATTCATCCTTATTTTTTGAAATATAGATTGTATATGAATAATCTACAACTATCGGCGGAATACGAAACTTTAGAACCTCCTCTCTATCGATTATTGTAGATTATTAATCTAAGTAATTTGCATTTCATATTGTTTTATGTTTTTAAACGAATTTTAGATGACATTTCACTAGCCACGTCTTGCAAAAATGAACTGGACAAGAGAGCCAAAGACAATAGGTAATTAACAATTACTTTGAATATACCTGAAAGCAGCTGCTGCTTTAATGTTAAAATGTACAGCAGTTTTTTAAATGATTCGACTAAAAAGCTTCGTATGCTGTAATATTTAAAAGATTGATTTGGGTATATTTAATAAAAAAACATAGATTTCAAACAGAACATTCTTTCCCATCCAGGTGGAATCCCACAAAGGTAAAACTGCAAGGAGAAAAAAGTTATTAATATGGTGTTTTTTTCGCTCAATATACACACTGTATTTGGATTACAAATGGGTGTTTAACGGTGTTAAGTTCTATTAATAGACACAAGGTGGGCGACCATGAATGGAGTGAAGAAGAGTGGACGAACGAATGGCGTCCTCCTAAAGGGAGCCCCGCGTCACCCCTGCGGGCCTCGAACCCGTCGCTCTCGGTCGGTCAGGCGACAAGGTCGTTCTTTGTCCTCCCCCGCTACAGGGCGACGCCATTTCCTTTGGCGGGGCTGGCGCGTTCACTGTAGCGAGGGCGACACAGGAGAAAGAGAAGGAGAGAGAAAGAGCGTTTCGAATGGTTGGCGTGAGATAACAGGTGGTTGCAAAGGGAGAGAGAGAGAGAGGTGGGTCGGTTCCCGGAACCGCTGACTTTTTCACCGCGATGCCGACTCGCGAGCCAGCCGAACGAACATGCAGCAGCAATAGCAGCAGCTAGCTATTCTGGGCCAATCAATCGGGCAGAGAATAGAAACAGCGATTCTAATCCGGCGATTCTACGAACTGAAGTGTGCGTGCGTGGGAGAAAGCCAAATGAGAGACTTCGCGTCCCTACCTCCGTCCCGCAGTGGAATCGTCCGATCGAAGAAACCAAAAGGGGATGGAAAAACAACTGCCGTCTCGCTCTCTCTTTCTACTTACCATTAACAAGACGAAGCAAGAGTTCATTTCCATTTCTACCGCCAACATCATTATCCTATTCGAGAACGCGTCTCTCGCCCAAAATGTAATTTTGTGCCTAATCGCTCGTCACGGTGCCGCTCTGCATCTTTGAATCCCCGAGTGATGAACCTTCGCTTCCTCGCCGCGTGCGTTGCGTTACATAAGCCATCCTCTTCCGTCTCCATTCAGTTCATTGATATCGGCGCGGAGCAATTTTCTAATCTCACTGCCCCAGATTTAGATGTCACTCTCGTGTAATGTCAACATTCAGTGCAGGCAATTTTTAATTTCTTCTTGCATATCCATGTTGGCCTTATTTTTCTAGTAAAATACTTGGAAAAGTGTATATTTACATATTCTCATGATCATTCCGATCGAAGCGCATCAGTAGATCACGTTTTATGACATTTGTTGCCCTACGTGTATAATTTTTTTCAAGTAATTTTTATTTTCATTAGCCCATTATCGCTATCTTGTTTATTTGAACTCCTGCCTATTCTTAGTTCAAAAATAATAAATAACTTTAATTCATCTTTATCCAGCAAATATTTTGATGCGCAAGAGCTTTCATTTTAACTCTGCGGTCTCTTCAACTTGTTGACCTTGCCTAATGCATCAAATTATCTTGAAAACCGCACTATGTAGAAGATAAGTTAAAAATAACGTTTTTCTTCGAAAATTATCCTCTTTTTCAGCCGAATAGGCATATTTTTAGACTCTATGAAAACAAATAAGCCAATTTCATAAGTCAATATTGGGAAGGAGCTTTATGACGCAATAAACAAGAGTCGATGGCTCAACATCCCATTGAAGCGTAGAGATTTGCAAATTTAATTAACTTGAAGTTATCATTCCTAAAATTAAAAGTCAACCAGAAGGATGTGATATCACTCTTCAACATAGCGTGAAGTTTTAATTTGATATCATTTTTTTCTCCAAAAAAAAGCTTTTCTACGCTTTACTTCACTGACATGCGCATTCGAGCGTTCAGTAATTTTATAAGAGATATTACAATCTAATAATATTTATCTAACCCTATAAACGGATAACCACGCTTTCATACGTGCAGTGTCTTCTTTTATACGTATGGTATGCTAAATCTTTTCATTCATTTAAAGCTAATACAATATATTACATCTACTGTATATTGATTCTCCAATGTGAAAGAAAATGGTTTGACGGTATTTATACATTTTAAATTTGATTTCTTTCATATGTTAAAGAGACCAATATTTAAAGTGCTATGTCCATCGCGATTAATTTATGGAGTAATAAAATAAAATTTATAGCAGTTTAATAGTAAATTAATTATTAGAGTGCAAACGCAAATCCCATTATGAATGCAGTGGTGAGCAGGAAATCCTAATAAAATGGAAACGTAAAATGATTATTAATGTAAATCCATATTGATCTTTAACGAGTGCAAAAGCTTGATTTTATTGCATATATTATTCTAACTTTAATGTAATTTATTTAGCTCTGTTAGTATTAGCTTTTATTAAACAATATCTGATAGATAATATTGTTTCAAGCAACGTGTTAATTAGTTAAGCGTTTACTATTAGCATAATGAAATTTTGTTTTCTAAAAAAAAAAAAAAAACAAAAAAAAAAAACAAAAGAGGTACATTTATAAATGTTAAAAATGGTATACGGCCTCATCGTGAGTTGCATAATTTGTTTTCAAATCGAGGTTGGTTAAAAGTAATTCATGAACTGGTTCGTTAAACCATTTTGAGAAACTTTTTCGACGAATTTCAGGCGGAACGATTATTTCGAGACGATGATGACTACACAAACGTTTTTCGTTCAAAAAAGATCTCGTTTATATTTTGAAACTTACGGCTCTCTTATCTTGTTCTCTTGTCCCACTTTCCCTTCAACAACAACAACAACAGCAACAGCAACTAACAGCTGACCCTAAATGAAGGGAGCCGCAAATACTAACCGTGATTGTATTCATATTTCTCCTCCTCTCTCTGGCCAATCGGATCTCTTCATTCCTTCCTTTCCCCCAGATAGTTTTGGGTTAAGGTTGTGTGCTTTCTCTTTAATTTTTTAAAAAAATATTTTTTAGCTTATTTTGCCTCCTCCTCCGAGCTTTCGGGGTCCTCTCTTTCGCCCTCCTTTTAGGAGGTGGAACTTCTTACTCGGAGCCAAATTGATCCGCCCATCACGTCGTGTGTCATAAATTTCATCCGATTTTTATCATTCTTGTTAGCGCCGTTTTTTGTTTTTTTTTATCAGTGCATTCTGTTTCTTTTTTAGGTAATTTTTATCTCCGTAATTTCGTTTCCATCTACAATAGCCTGTTATTTTATAAAGATTTTCACCTTTTTTTCTCACATCCTCACGATCTCCTGGTCATGCTTTAAAGATTGCATTGGAATTCCCTTAAAGGTTATGTGTTGTGAATTAAGTTTATAGCGCTATTCCAAAAAATGATGTAGCGAATAAACCAATGTAGTAATGAAGTGCTCGGACTTGAATTCTATCTCCTGTATTGAGAGATCGAGAACATAATTATTGAGAGCATATTATTAACCCTTACAGAGAAACGAAAATGATACACGTCAATCCGAAGCTATAGCTGCAATTAAATCCTTGTTCGCTATAATTAGGGTTATTTTCTTTGGCAATTTTATCAATTATTCAATTCGCTGATGAACACGCACCAAAGGGAAGCCATGTTTGGAACGGTTAGATGGCAACGGAATTAGATGGAAATGAAACTGTTTTTTTTTTTGTTTTTTTTTGTATTTAGCATTCATGATTGCAATCGGAATTTTTGTACATTTTTACATAAAAGAATCTAGCAAACATAATGCGGTACAAATCTGAAACACTATCTAAAGTAGTACCGTTTAGCCACACGCTTATTTAATTATAGAAAATGTAATTTTAAAAAATAGGTGAAGGAGAAAATAAAAACTATTCTTGACTTCAACTATAATTAAAATAATGCATATCAGTGCCAATTTTTATAAAAGATTGAAATTAACTTTTTCCAAGTCGCTTATGTAATATTATTATTATGTGAAAAAGTACGGCTTATTCTATGCATTTCAGTCATTTTAAGTTTTTGACTCTGTTATCTTAAAAAAACAAAACATTCTTCGTCTTCTTTTACTATTCCACGATTTAAATCGTGTTTTTAATTAACATCAGTAAATTTTTTGAGAAATTTATTTTAAAGTTGTAATCACTGCGTATTAGATTACAGAAGCCCAAACGTGGATGACTTGCAGCAGAATTCCAATCATAATTCGAATGCAAGATGCTGTCTGACCCATTCTCATACATTCTCTTTCTCTGGCTCCCCAATGTTACATCACCATTCGAGAAGTTCACGATGGAGTCTGGAGAGAAAGTTTCAGTTCATTCACCAACGGCAAACCAAGTCGGAGGGGGATTCGGAGGTTGGCCGTCGTCGCCTTTTGGCTGAAGTTGGTACCTCCTCCGAACGAGAAACCAATTGCTCCTTCGAGGTGGTACTCGGTGAAATGTCAAAGTGATTTCGACGAGGAAACGAAAACATAAGGTGTTTCTGAGAAACCTAAACCTGCAGGAAATGGAATGCTGGAAAAAATGCGAACCGCTTTAAAATATTCGGTGACAAAAGCTCAGGAATTATTCATTTCTTCGGCGTCGTTTGTGTGACGAATTTCAATGAACCCAAATAAAAGCCTTTGACGACTCGGTGAAGATCACGAGTAGAAGATGAGTAAACGTGGCAACAGCCTCTATTTTTTATTAATGAAAGGTTGTGTTTTGTTCACTGCTCCATCCTTTAATTAAAAATGGGATGTTTACTTATTTAAATAAAGAGGAGAAGGGGAAGCGGAGAAAAGAAATTAGAATCGGAAAGGAAACTCCTGGCTTTATTGATAATGTTATCAATGTAATTTTACTTTTGGGAGGGGGGTGTTTTTAATTTTTAACCAACCTTTATCAACGTTGGCGTTGTAAGTTAATTAACGTTTAGATTCGAAGTTGAAAGCAATCGACGCAAATGGATAATTTTTTTTATTTTTTTTGGTATTAACGCTTTTTTTTTTTCACCGTCTTCTTTCCTTGTAATGACAGTGTGGACTTAAGCTGGTGACCAAACTTTAAAACTGCGCTATCACTCTTCTCTTGTAAAATCAGTTTCTAAGAAAGAAGATGATTTAATTCTATTTTTCCCCCTCTTCTCTCGAATCGACTGTTCATGAAAAAAAAAAAAATCCCCCCTCCTTATCACAGTTCTCCAAATACCTCCACGCAAGAAAAGCCAAGCGGTCTGGTGCGAAAACCCAAAACAGACAGAAGGCCTCGGAATCCGAGAGAAACAAACATTCCATTCCCGTTGGATTAAACAGAATCGGACATAACATCCTTAGTTGGCACACGTTTTAACCATGAAATCGAGTTTGTGGAAAGGAAGAATTAATGAAGAAAAAGGTGTGAATTAAAGTAACGATTTGGACAAGCCCAGAAACACTTGCCTTAGATCTACTTTTATGTGTTGTGTTGGGTATTTGATCTTCGATTTACACTGGAATTTCAAGCGCATGGTCAAAAAAAGCGCACGCTTTTGCAATCGTAAGGAATAATTGTAGTTAAAAAAAAAATGCGTACTACTTTATTTACATTTGAAATAAAAGATGATTACTCAGCATTTCTTCGAATTTAATTATTTATTAAAAACTTGAAACGAAATCCTCTAACACCGAAGCTTATTTGAAAATGCGTTCGTCTTGAAAAGAAAATCCCTTGTTTCGTTTTTGTTGTTTTTTTTCCCCAACTTATTTATTTATTTTTATCATTATGACTTTTTTTCTCCTTCGTGTCCCACCTCCCTCCATTTTTCCCCCTTTCCTTACAATCTTGGTCCCTCGCATTCCAAAGGATAAAAATGTTTTCCTCTCTTTCCCTATAATCAGCGCTGATCGTTACCTGGAAAGGAGTGTGCTCCAGTCGGCCGTTCGTTGTCCGCCCGCGTGCATTTCGACGACCCCCACCATAACCACTATCCCTTATACACTTTACCCTTAACACCCCCCCCCGCCAAATTCAACCCTTCTTCCACAGACTTCTTCACTTTTCATCATCATCATCATCATCAGCTCCAGGTCTACGCACGACTCCATTACGTCCTTTTTTATTCTTTTTCTCCCATCCTCCTTTAAATTTGTTGCTTGTAAAATTTTTAATGCATACATTGAATGAAATTTGTATAGCATAAATTAAAAAATAAAAAAGAATGGGTTCTTTTTTTTTTTTACTCGATTATATTGAAAAATAAAAAAATAAAAAAATAAATAAAAAAAACTTTCCTCCGCGCGGCTTTGTCGTCAAAAGTTCGCGAGAGAATAAGAAAGCGAAGAGGACATACGGACGTAAAAAATAGGACATAAAGATTTCTTTTCTTTAAAAGAGTTTCTTTTTCTTTAAGATTTTTTGCTGTTGTTCTTCGCCTAGTTCTCTTTATTAGTTTTCTTCTTGTGAACTCGCAGGGATGAAAAGAAAAAAAAGATTCAACCTATAGGTCAATGGGCTTCGCTCGGCCTCAGATGAACGTGTTCGTCGTTTAAAAAGAGTAACAGCAAGTGATGCTAATGTTAATAATAAATAGGAAAGAAAATATTAGAGCGATTTAAAATGATAGCGGAGAATTTGAGGTTAATTTATTATTTAGCGATTGTTTTAAAGTTACATTCTAAATCCACATTAAAGAGGCACTTGGAAAGCTCCTCTTAAATTATGTACACGCTCAATTAGTAAAGTAAACCCACTGCTGTAGTAAGGAGTAACGTTCGTGGCTTTATGAGACAGAAATGCTGTTAGGACAGTTTTGAATTTTTTCTTCTTCTTCTTCTTAAAAAGGCATGTTCATTAGGAATTCATACTGGTGTTTTAAAAAATAAACGGCTCCCTTTTCCAAGGCACTGCTGGTTGATCGACGATTTCAGCCTGGAATGTTGAGTAACCCGTCCAGGCGGCGCTTTTCTCGGCTTCATCTGTTGCCGTCGAACGAAATAATTTGGTCTGCTTTGTAGGATAACAGCCTAGGAAGGTGTATTTTTTTTTTAATTTTCTCCTCTGTTTTAAACGGAACAGTTTCTGTTGGAGCAGTGGGTGAGGGCAAGGATTTTTTGGACGTTGCCCTACCTTAGCTTACTACTCTGGGCCAGGGAATGAATGCAATGCGGTTGTTCACCGAAGAAAGCAGCAGCAGCAACTTTTATTTATTTCTCGCAGGCTGGGAACGGGAAAATGTCAAAGTAACTCAAGATTTTCGCTCAAGGCGGCGTTGCTGCCAGGCCGAAAATATTCTCACTTCGGAGAACCGTTGCTTTAGCGAGTGCGAGGCCATCTGGCGAGGGCAAATCGTCAATGAGAGCACGGTTGAAAATATCTGGCCGACGTCACGAGAAAGAGGCGGAGCCTGTTTCCATATATGGCACAGGTCCCGAGAACGCATGATATTCTCCCCCCATTGAGAAGCGAATGTGAATGCCGATTCCAGGTAGCCGCCATTTCTAGAGAAGGCTGTTATCGATCTGACTACTTCTGAGAAAACCCTTGGCGAGGTGGCGTTACTCAACGTTTTGCACAGCCTATCTCTGATGGCGGCGAGGCTGTTCCGCGTATAAGACTACAGGGCCCACCGAGAGTGGCCTTCACTCGTCATAGAGAACACCAAGCAAAGAACCTCGAGAGCCCTTCAACAACACACCGTCGCCGCATGTCGTCGTTTCCCTCGACGATATTTTCGCCACTTTTCCCGTGGTACCTGTTATTATTGTTTGGACTCGAGAAGCAGCACATGTGCCGTGGATACTTTAGGCCTGTAACGCTAGTGCCATCTCGATAGCCGACGACGACTTCTCGCTCCCCGGACTGCGTGCAGTTTTGTGATTACATTCTACACCCGTAATAATAAGAAGCGTTTTTTTTACTACGACTACGGAGAGTGTGTTTGTGTGTGTTTCGCAGTTATGCTGGCTTCCCGGGACGTTTGTTTGCCGTACGCCACAGCAAAACCTGGCGCCAGTAACGAGGTATGCCATCCATTCGTCGGAACGCTCACAGCCACGATGGACTGCTCGCTGGACATGGAACGCCTGTCGACGGCGCTGCGTCGGTTGCACGCGTGCGGTTTCTACTACGAGGGACTGACGCTCATGCAGGCGGGCAAGCTGCTCGAGCCGACCGCCGTGGGCACGTTCCTCGTGCGGGACAGCGCCGACTCGCGCTACCTCTTCTCGCTCAGCGTTCAGACGGAGCGCGGACCCACGAGTGTTCGCATCCACTACGTGAACGGACAGTTCAGGCTCGACGCCGAAGCCTCGCTCCTCGACATGATGCCCACGTTCGAGTGCGTGCTCCAGCTCGTCGACTACTACGTGCGGCTCAGCCAGACGGAGAAGTCGCGCGCCCACGTCTGGCTCGACCAGAACGGGCGACGGGACCTGCACATCCGCCTCTCGCGACCGCTCTATCGACGTGTCTCGACGCTCCAACATCTCACGCGTACGCTTATCATGCGCCATGTGCCTGTGCAGAGGATTGATCAACTACCCATACCCACATCGCTGAAGGGATTCATCAGGGACTACCCGTATCCTCAGTAGTAGTAGTAGTGGTACGTACGTTACAACTATAGAGTACTACTACAACAACAACAATCTACATTCCGAATGCTCTTCTCATCTCGTGGATTTTATTTCGCTCTCTCTCTCTGTATATCTCTCTCTCTCCTCTCTCTTCTCTGAAGAGAAGAAGTCGGTCTTCTGGCCGCCACCGTCGGAACGGATGCAACAAAAACGACGGACGGCGTCAGATTGAAAAGTGGAACGGGCTTGCAGATCCCTGCTCGATATATCAAATACTTACAAAACGCAATCGAACTAGTCGTGTTGTTACGTTGTGTAAATGGGAAGAAACTTTTTTTAATGAACCATTCAGTTGCTAATCCAAACAACAACTCCGAACGAACCCCCCGTGAACTTTAGCACTGATGAACCAACTTGTTTTATTGTAAATTTCATGAAATTAAAAAGACTCGGCTTTCACCGACCCGCCAATGAGTGGAGTCGAGCAGACTTAGTGAACTCGGTTTTCAAATCCAACAACAACTTCAGTCGAGGATTTCCCGCATCCCTCCTTGGCTAAGTGATGCCGCTCCACGGGGGTTTCAGTCAAGGAGAGAACTCTTTGTCGTTCGACTGTCTCTTCTTTTCTTTTTTTTTAAATTTTTATTAATTTATTCAATTGTGTACATATATAATAAAACGGACCAAGCAATCCCATCAGTCTTCTTTCCGGAAATGACGACAATCGTGTCTTTCATCGTTCATAATCATTGTTCATGAAAAGTAATGTTTTTTGCATTTATTGATTTCTTTTCTTTAACTTCCATTCATTATTCGTTTGTATTCCATTGTCATCCAATGAACATTTAAAGTGAAAAAAAAAAAAAATTAGTGGAGTAATCATGTTTAAATATTGTTGAGATTTTTTTATTTTAATTTTTTTTTTTTTTTAATTTTTAATTTTAAGTTTTGTTTTTATTTGACAGTTTTAGTTAAGCATTGATTTCAAAATTATTCTTAAGGATTTATTGTTGCCTCCTTTAGCTCCTCTCCCTATTGGTTAAGTTTCTTGATACTTCCTATTGATTAGCTCAGAAACTTTAACTTTGCTTTCTCAATTTTTATTATTTATTTAAAAATAATAATAATCATTATTATTATTACTCAGTACTTAATGCAAGTGATAAAAAATGAAACAAAAAGTCCACTTTTATACGTTCCTCTTTAATGGCAGTAACCCTTGAGTTTGTTTTTTTTTTTTTTATTTTTTAATATTACATACCATTAGACTTATGAAAAATGTAATAATTTATCGTTAGAAGTGGGGAGGTTTAATAACCTTCAGTTTTTGACTTCCACCCATCAGTAACTATAACTTATAACTACTAGAAAAAAAGCCTTCTCTCCTGTTGCCAACTTCTCAACAATCATAACCCTTTCTGCGCTCCAAGAAACGCTAATGGGAGAATGTTTTTCGCGCCTCCAAGAATTAGTATTATGGAGAAAAAAAATTCTTGTGCTAAAATTTTTGATTTCTCAGATTCCTTTTTTAACGAGTTTTTCTCTTCTCAAATGGCAGCTATCGATTTCTTATTCTTTGAGAGAGTAATGGGGAGAGGAGTTTGGAAGAAACAGGGGTTGGGGGAGGTGCTTCTTATCTTAAAATTTAGTTAGTTCTTTATTATTATTATTATTATTATTATTATTATTATTGAACTCTTTCCAAGGCCACACAGGGTATTCAATTATATAGAATTTTAAAAAAAAATCGCGAGTTCAAACAACGTATACGAAAAGGTTATGGTTGTTGTTGTTGTTGTGTTGTATTTGTTGGGGTAAGGGGAAGGGAAGGGGGGCGTGGGATGTTTTAATTAAATGGGAAAAGTAACATTTTTTTGAAATGTATTTATTATTTAAAAAATTTACAAAGACCGAATATTTTTAAAATATTTGTCCTAAAATAAAAAAAAAATATCAAACAGTAAAAATTTGTTCATACGTGCTTAATATTGCTGCTACTCTTATGCATGGGACGTCATTGTAAATTATGTCTTTAGTTTTTTTGTTTTTTTTTACGTTCTGTTTTTTTGTTTGTTCGTTTGTTTGTTTGTTTTTTTTTATTTTCTAATGAAACAATTTATATTGTAAAATATGTATATGAAGAAATGTAACTTCATGATTGTAAATTTTAGAACTGAAAAAAATAATGAATATTAAATTAATTTTATTTATATAAAAAAAAATTAATCTGTGTATGTGGAATTTTATTTAAAAATAAGATGGGTATTTGCATGCCGCGGGAAGAAGTAGCTAATTTTTTTTTTTTCTTTTTTGCAAATATTTTTCCTCCGACACACTTAAGTTTTGGGGGAGGAGGTCGTTAGTGGTGGCGCCTAGCGGCGGCGGTGCGCAACCGAGCGCTCTCGTTTTTCCAGGAACCTCCGAGCTCGGCGCCCAGCAAAACAAGGCAAAAATTGTTAGCTAATGAAAGCTTAGGTCCTTTGTGCCCGGGGATTGGTTACCACTGCCTATTACCATGCATTCATTCTACCTGAAACTTACTACCAATGATTAGAATCGATACGATTTGTCCACGAAAAGGGGAAGTAGCCAGAGGGGCAGGGAGTTGAGTCCTTGTTTTTCGTAGTTTTTCACCGAGGTGAGGGAAAAGACTTTTCGAAACAAGAAAACTTTAATTTGTTGTCAGCTCTCCACCCATACGAAGGAATTTTTTTTTTTTATTTCTGTGTGTGTGTGAAGAGCTTCCCCCGGCCCCCATCCCACTTAAATGTTTTAATATATTTCTTTCCCAGTTTTAATGAGCTTGGTTTCACTTTTTTTAAAGGAAAAAAAATTATTTTTTTTTAAAAAAAAACAACTTAAGAAATGATCTTCAGGAACAGGATCTAGATTCACCTGGTAATTTGAGGGCTAACATCCTCCTCCTCGCTAGTACTGGAAATTTTGTCGTTGTACAGGAGAATTGCATTATTTAGATTACAAATTCCAGGGCAGCACAGATTCCAATGGCCTTTACTTGAACGAATCTTTGAAAGCGGGCAAAGGGAGGGGGGGGGGGGGGCAATCAAAGAAAAGCATTTCGGATAAATTAAGGTACGTTTCGTTATGGTTCGAAATTAGCAATAAACTACGTATTGAGCAATTTCAGAAAAGGCGAACAGGATTAATGTGTACCAGGAAACTTAAACATCTGGCATTGTCATCGCATGTTAAGACGATTACAAGCTCTTATATCACTTGTAATACCATTAGTATTTCATATACTGAATAATTTCCAAGTAAATGTCAAGGGAAGATTCCTCTTCGACTTTTGACTTGTTTATTTTGTTTTAACCCCCTTTTTTATTTTGTTTTACTAATGAAGAAAAAAAAAAAAAAAAAAAACAAATTCGTGTACTCCGAAAAGAGCAAGGTCGCTCGCATATGTTGCATTAAGAGGACTGCGACTGGAGTTCGATTTTTATCCAAAGGAGCCACTGATCTTCACAAAACACAAACACACGCATGCACAATCCTTTCTTTGTTTTAAAGTGAAAGAATAGAGAAATTCAATGCAGCCATTCGGTGCTGGGGAGGAATACGACCTCGAAGGAATTCGCCAAGGTTATTTATATATATAATGCTCATGCGGCGGGCTGTTATTGTTCGTGGGCCGAGCGAGGGAAGAACGGGACCCCCGATTAGGTGAACAGTTGTTAAAAAGAAATTAATTGCCTCCAAATGAACTTGATCTTCTTCCCAGAAATTTTCTCTCGTTGCCGCCGTTAGCCGCTCTGTTGGTTGGAGTCGAGCGGCAAAATATGGCAAAGGGCCCCGCCAAACATAATGTAAAATTCCCCGCTTATTTTTGTTTGCTTTTAAATTAAAACACGCAAACTCTATTTGTTGTAGGTCGAATTATGTTTATAATAATTTATTATTTAATCATTTTTAAAGTTTTCACATTTTAAATTTTTCTCTATTTATTTCACTTAAGTCATTATTTGCCGACTGTTTCAAGTGCGCTTACAAAACTTTGCAAGCAGTTTTCGATTTCGTACGTGCATGAAATATTCCTAACAAATAGCTCGGTTTTCATAATGTTATAATCGCACTTAAAACTTGTAAACAATCTATTAGAGACTAGACTCGCGTAAAATACTGATTCTCATCTAAGTACGTACGCGTAGCCATCATTCCTTCGTTCCTTGAATGATAAAGAGACTTTGTAATCGTATTAATCCTAAAAATTGGAATGAAAGATGAATTCTGTATATCTGAATACAAATTGCACACTTCATTAGTATGCTAAAACTAATCGATTGCAAAGAGGCATTTTCATGAAAGAGCAGTTTAAATTCATTCTGAAAATAATTGCACCCGGAGCTTTGTAGGAGCGTTAAAATTAAAAAAAAAAATTAATTAGATTTGAATGGCATTCATTTTTTGTGAAATTTAGATATTTGATTTAAAGGGAACCAATTTTATTACCCGTTTAATTTTTTTTTTAAGGATACGCTTTGAAAAATATGTTCTGGGAAAGTTAATATAAACGGACCTATATATTTAATGATCTTTCTTGTTTTATTTTACATGATACACCTAAAATTAAAAAATTTTTTAAATTATTTTGTGCATTTATCTCTCTGACAATGTTTAAATTGAAATCTTTCTTACTGTAAAAAATTTACAGTAAATATTATTGAGAAAAATGAAATCAACACTTATTTGATGAAGTGAGGAAGTAACGAGAGAAAGTGAAAGTTAAAATATGATTTCTCAAAATTTTAATTTTTAGTTTAATTCATTATTTTTTAATTAATATTCGATCTACATGCTTTTGTGATTATCCTTGAAAGATGTTGGTTGAATCCATAATCAAATTTAAGAAACTACTTAGAAGTGTCATATAAAATGAGAAGAGTGCATTCTATAACTATAAGCGTCAATATTGTGCATTATGAAATTTTTCTTTTTTTTTTTATTTAAATATTCAAGAATGAACATTAAAAAATTAAGAGGAAAAGTTATACATTTTAAAAGGTAAAATTTTGAAGCGAAAACGTATAAGGTTACCGTTCCCTTATGATTAAGTTGAGATTTTTATGATAATCAGAAATCGACTTGAATCTCAAGTGATAATGAAACGCGACGATACACAGCAAGTTTTTTGAGGCGCCTATCCTTCGGAAGCTACTGATTCGCTCTTCGTGTTTGTTCGGCGTAAATAATTGATGGTTCCATTGATAAAAACTGTGGAGAAGACAAGAAAGAGAAATGTTTTTCATTCAGATTCTCTAGTCGGTCCTAAATGTTTCCTCTTTTTTCTTAACCCCTTAAAAAGCTGGTGTCGTAATTTAGGCTCATCTAAGTAGATGGGGCTTCGGTCGAAGAAAAGTGAATGAATGGGCGCCGAAGGAAAGCGGATCCATCGTTATCCCAGGCGCCGATGCAATCGGATAAAATAAATAAAATGTTATTTTTTACACGAAAAAAGAGGAAAAATTGCATAGCCAATAGAAAAACGGAGATTAAAACAATTGACGTGGAATGGATTCATTGATTGGTTTCATAAAGGAAGAAGAGATTGTGAAAACGATTATCATCAGCCATGCATGATATATTAATTCATTGTACGATTCCATTGAAGAGTCCATGCTTAAAGATGGATAATTGCAGAGGAGATGGCTCATGAATTTGTCAACGTTTTGATGGAGGAATGTCATTAAAAAATAAATAAATAAATAAAATAAAATTGGCGGCTATAACAAGCGAACACCGTTGTTGTGCAAAGAATTCAAAAAATGTGAAACTCGAGAGACTAAATTAAAAAGAACGCGCGCTCATTATGAATGAGTATAAATAATAAAAATGGACGCCGAATACTGAGAAAAACGGAGATAAACGCAAAAAGCCATCCGATGATAGGATCGATAGAATCCATTAAATCGATTGCCTATAACACGGTTTGAATGTTGGTCAGACGAAGGAAGATTCGCAGCATTTTGTGTCACTTTTTCTTTTCTTTTAATTTTTATTTTATTTTATTTTATTTACCGGATGTTGAAAGAGTTAATGATCCCCCCGTAACCTTATGTTTACGGTCGACGTTAATTACCGTGTCACCAGCGTGTGAGCCGGTCGGTTGGGGATCGGCCAGCGGAGGGAACTGATTTCGACAGGAAACTTTGATATGAACGACAGGTTGCGTTAATCGTGAGGATATAAATGGTTAGAAGGGGAGGGAGAGTGAAAAATTCTCGTCGCCATTGCCTGGCAAGTCGATCTACAATCAATCGGGAAGAAAAAAAAGTGATGCGTTAGCAAATAGTGGCAGCTCCTCATGACCGCGTGTAGGCTACGTGCACAACTCTATCTCCACACCACCCTTTTACTCCGATGCGTGATGTCAAAACCGTTCGTTTCGCGTCGACGTCACCGTGACGTCGCCTCTGTGACGTCGCATCGATCGCTGCGAAGTTGGCGAAAGAAAGACGGCACGCGTCGGGCACTTCTATTTATTCAAAGCTGCAGCGGCGTTCGTCGTCAACTGTGAAAATATAAATAAAGCGCACCTTCATAAAGTGACAAGGAGACAGATTCAGGAAATGAAATAAAAAAAAAAATAATAATAAGAAAAAAGCCGAAGAAAAAATATTCCTCTCCCTATTAGAAATCGTTTTTACGCCTCATTCAGAAAAAAAATTGTTTTATAGCACCGACCAAGCCTAATTTTATTATATGGCCATTGCAAAAGCTAGACCAAATTAAATTATCTTCTCATAACCTAGGCATATTTTAAGAAACTTTGAGAAAAACACAGTCGTAAGACGTTGAAAAAAGACGCTGCTGATTCCTATTTTCGCTTATTTTTTATGCGATCTCAACTTCCGCTTTAGTGGAGGAAATTGACGCAAACATAAAAATAAACGTCCCATATATATTTCGCTTTTTGTTCTTATTTTTATACTTTGAATGAAGGAACCTGTGTATATTTAACCGAATTTAATAATAAGATGTCATTTCTTGGCGCTTTAAATAACAATGCTAAATAAATGTAAATTGGTAAATTATACTCCGTTCCAGACGGAGAGAGAAATAGTACACTTTGGTAAATAAAAACCAAGTGAATGCGTGGTACTGCATCACCATAACGATGTTAATTAAAAGCATCGTTAGTGTATTCGCGAAGTCGGTCGTTCCGACGCCAAGTTTTTTCGAATATTTGATTTTGACTTCAGATTTAGATAGAGCATCGAAAAGTGAGTAAAAGTTATAATGGGCATATACACCCTATTCGAGAACATTGCTAAAATAATGGTTACAGTTAATGATTTGGCCGGCTCGAAGGACCAAAATGTTTAATTTTAACAGCTACTTTGGTCATGTTACTTACTTTTTTGATGCTCGATCCGAATCTAAAGTCAAAATAAAAAAATTCGAAAATAAAATGGCAAAAGATCGACCGACTTCGCAAATCTAGTAACAATATTTTTAACATCGTTGAAAATCATTTTTTTACGATACTGATGGTGTAAGAAATAAACCTGAAAATAAATTTTATTTTCATAAATTCCTAGCAAACCATGTCATAGTGACGTGGATTCTGTATGCCAGCGCATCTGTCCCAGAACCATGAATGAATAAAATTGGTCCAGCAATGACGTTTACGTTAGCTGTAACATTCGTACATAAATTTATGGGTACCGAGTTATCTAAGGTGTGCCAGGAAAAGATAACTCACACCTATTCACCACCTCATCATCTTGCACATTCTGTCATCGTTCTATGGATCCATGCTGTTTACTCCAAATACGGGTCGTGCAAAATACATATGCAACAGGAACTTCGACTTATCATACAAAGCGATCTTTTTCCAATCATTGATGGTTCAATGCTAGAGTTCCTGTTCCCACAGAAGGAGCTCGTTCTTGTTCGTCTGTGTAAATAGCGGTACCCACAGGGACCGTCGACTGTTGTCGCCTACCCGCAACAAGATGCGCCACTGGTGCGTTTCTTCATACGAATGTTGAATCAACGAGTGTTTTCTGTCTACAGGATCTCCGCTGAGTAGATGTTTTTTGTTTATAGGCTCAGTCATTTATAACAAAGGAAAATGAAAGGAAAAAAAATTTTCGCAACTGGAATTTACCTTTCGTTTTTCTCATGTTTTACTTCAGAATTTTTCCTTTTGTTTTCCGTTATTAATCTACTCAGTATTGGAACGTGAAACGCTCAGGAGAACAGCTGTTTCCAAAAGGCTATTTAAAGCTTGTCTGACGCTTTCTATCATGCCTCGTTCAAATTCATTAGACCACTTCTTTTCTTCATTCTCGCTAAGGTTGTCCACTCAAGAGGTAGCAGAAAGGTGCTGAGTTTAATTATTTCCACAGGTCTGGTCACGTGGCATACTATGTCATTGGACGAACCATTCTGCTTATACAATATACAATTACGTGCGGGTGCTTATACAATATACAATTACGTGCGCATTTTTACTTGATTCTACGTGTATGAATACTAAAAACACTTAAATCCCTTTGTTTCCGTCTCTAAGATGGAAATATACGTGCGTTATCATCTTGAAAAAAAAAACAATTCTTGTCGTTTCTAATAAAATAAAAACTCTCACAGAATAGGAAGTGCCTGAATGTCCAAAATATTCATCAGAGTACATTGTTCCACGAATCGCATGCAAGAATCCTGAACCAGATAAGAAACCTTTCCACATTTTGACTCCACCGCTGCTAAATACATGGATGCCCAGTGTCTTCCCTGCACCGTGCAGAACTCTATTGAATATTTCAAAGCGAGATGGAATTAGCGTGTGAGAGTTAGACAGCTATGTTCGACATCGACTTCTGAACTTCCATCCATTTTTAAGAGGACTGCACCCTTGTTCATAGCTTTCAACGTTCATAGGAACGTGGCTTTTTATTGCAACCTTGTTCATAGCATTTTCAGGAAGGTGGCTGAGGTATATTTCAATTCAAGATGGATCGTCGAGGTATTAGACAAAGTAACAGGGTCATTTTCTTCGAATTAATATTAGGTATTAGGATTTGCTTTCTGGAACTTGCAGTAAAAAAGTAAGAATACCGGATAAAAGTTAAAAACCGTTTAGGAAACCTTTAAAAACGAAGAAAAACTGCTCTGATTTCTTCTAGTCTTGTCTGATACGCTGAGCCGCCCGCTGCTCTTTCATTTCACTATCGACTAATGTGTCATTCATTTAATACCAAACCCCTCAAGCACTTGTACTTTAATCTAACACCTTAAAACTTCTCTCTACATGATGTTCAGTTTTAAACAAACAGCTTTCAAAGCCCTGAAGACAAGTGGAATATGCAAAATGTTGGGTTCATGAGAGTTTTATCATACGCCATACCTCAGATGTTAAATTGTTGACGAAAACTAGGAAAGAAAATTTTCATCAATAAACATTATGTTTATACCGAAGAGATGGCGACCATTCATTTAAATAAATAGCGAAAATAGTAGACGGGTAAATTTGAAAAAACAAACAAACAAAAGTTATGCTCAACAAGACTGCAAATAAGTTTTTAAAATATTTAAATTAAACTATTTTTTACCCTACCCTCTCCGAATATTCAAAATTTTGAATCCAGTTTAATAAAGGAAAATTTTCCTTTCGTTTTCTTCGGAATTTTTTCCTTATGTTTTACTTCTGAATTTTTCCTCGTGTTATGCTTCAGAATTTTTCCTTTTGTTTTCCGTTATTAAACTGCTCAGTATTAGAATATTCACTTTAGTGATTTTCATAATAACTTTATTATATCTCGTTATTTTCCATTACGAGGCTCTCTTTAAATACCGAGACTGAGGCTCTCTTTAAATACGTCATAAGGCTCTAAATCAGGACTGCATGGTGGTTGGGAGAGAGGTGTCAAGTTATTTGGGCCAAATATTTTGTCACAGTGATGATGTTCATACAAAACCTTGTCAGTAGATATCGTAAAACGTTGTCATTGGTGAAAAGTGACGACAGTCTTCAAACATTATCCTCTGTAATAACTGCGAACATTATCCTTTGTAATTACCTACATTATTTATTTATGTAAACTCTTTAAAGTTCTGAAAATATATTAAACATGGATGTGCATTATCCTGGTTTGTTTGCTGCAGCACTTCCCATGTGCTGAAGTTTTTTTCTTAAGGCTAAAACCGAAATTAGTTACTGCATATGATCATTTCGTTCGCGTTACCTGCGCTTGTCTTGTAGGAGGAAAACAACCTGTCTCAATTCTTATGATAGCGAAATGCTTCCAAATCCACGATAGCTTAATGGTTAAAGCATCGGTAACCCGAAGGTCTCTGTTCAAGTTCAGACTGTGGAATACTTTCAGTGTTTTCGATTTTTAATTATCCACTTTTATGCATCCCATAGCCGGATGGTGTTTTTCTTGTGCGTTCCATATCTCCAAGATTTTTTGCGAAAAACAAAATCAGTCTCCATCTTTATTGACTTTACGTACAAAGATAAGAGAGCTTTTTATCGTAAATAATTTTTAACCATTATTTTACGGGTAATTTCTTTCCCTTTTTTTCTGATTATAGCTTACAAAAGCTAATTTTTCGTACAGCTGCTTCGAGAACTGACATATCTGATACCGATTAATATATTCAATATGACGATTGACCTTTCGACATAAATTCTCTGAAACCGACTGAATAACCTCTTCCTCGCCCCGTTACAATAAAAAATAAATAAAAATGTAAGCTGTCGTCTGAAAGTTAATTCTTATTTAAACGCAACCAGCATTTCCGATTCTGACACATCATTCACGAGACCAAACGATGTGACATGTTAGCAACATATGGAGTTCAGAAATATCATCTACGTATTCATAGTATTTGATATTCAGTCAAAAGTCATAGTTTTATCAGTTATGCGAAATTATAATTTATTTTTAGGTAGTGTAGGAGTATACACATAGAATGAAGAGCAAATCTCTTCTTGCTATTAAGGACATACGACTTATTGGATGCAGTCAAATGAACTAATGAGATGAGAGAATTTTTCATTTGGAGTTGAACGTAATTTTTAACTGAATATGTAGACGGCCATCCGAGTTTGACGGCAACACGTCAAAATCAGTCGCTGATAAATTACAATTTATGGTCAATTAATTTCTCAAAGATGAATCGTGTGACATCCTAGATCTTTAGAATGCTTTATCATAAAATTGAAGATAATTTGAGTTAAATCGGTCACATTTAAGTTTTGAATTCTTGACGCTCTTTCAATTTTCTATAATTTATTTAGTCAATTACCGTATGGGAATAATTTCTTGTATGAAAAATTATTTTAAACTACCGTGTTTTCAACTACATTTTCCCTAATGTTCATGCAGCTGCTTCGTTAAATTTGCAATTTGTTATTTGCCATTGCATTTTTCCAAGAATTTTCAAAATTTATTTCCTTTATTATAAGTTCACGAGTCCGTAAATTTTTATTTAACAAAAACAGTCACTTGTTCACGGTTGTAAACCTCTTAACATCTTATGTTATTCCTGTGAAAGAACTAAAATAGGCCAGCATCAGTTTCGAACGAGAACACAAGTGGTTCGTCTACACTCATAACCGTTTTTTTTCTTTTTTTTTTATTACATACTCGAAATTATTATATAATGCTTCTGAAACTTGAAAAGGCTTAACATTCATGCCATTGTTGTGCATGAGCCACAAAAGGGTCCCCAGACGTCTTTAAAAGATAAAATATAAATTCACAACACTTTTGTGCTTTTTAAAAACTCAGTATTTCATTAAAAAAAATTGCCTTACAGTTATGTTATCGCGGCGGTTTCGGTTGAAATCATTATTTGGCATTGCATTTGGCGTGCGGGGGTGGCTGAAGGCGCCAGCTGGATCTCCTCTTCAGCTCTTTATAATACGAACGTTTATTTCGTTAGTTTTTTTTTCTCTATAATAAACTGGGTTAGCATTACTGGTTATTTACCTGAACTATAGAAACTAGATAAAAACTTATTTAAAAAATTATGTCTCCACATAAACTATTCATCCAAGTAATGTAATACTGTTGAATAACGAAATGCGTAAATTATTATCTGGATTCTATGCTTTTGGAAAAGAGTAACTCTATAGTAAGTGAAAACGTGTTTTAAAAAAAATTTGTGTTTCATTAGCATCCAGTACATTTTCAGCAATGTACATTCAAACTTTTGTGAACATAGTATAGGATTTAAAAGGTTGTAAACTAAAAACTTCAGATTTCCTAAATCACTATGCGCATTTTCAATACTTTAAATTTATGTAAAGAAATTGTATACATGGATCAGTGAATGAGAAATGAATATTGAATGTTTAATGGTCAATTTTCCAAATCGATGTTTCATTTCGCCATGAACATTTGTTCTATATATACGATTAGTCTCTAATATTTGCTTAATTTGAATATCAATAGGAAGCAAAACTCGGTTACGTGTTTGTGGTTGGAGAAGTGTTGGGAGAGCGAGACGGAATGAAAATAGACGCTGCAATTTATAATCGATAATTAAGAGTTCAATTACATGGCCTAATTTACATTTGGCTTTAGCCTCGGGAAATAAATCATTTTGTTATGTATCTGCCAACTCATTATTGCGCGTTTCTCGGCCTAGTGAACACGAATTTTCTTCTTCGATAGAAAATCCCTACGAGAGATCTGCCGATCGATATGGAACGTGATTGCTTTCAAGATTTTGCTAAGACTGCTTCCTAGCCTATAAAATATTTGGCTCATTATTAATGATGAATTATCAATTTCTAAATTAAAGCAAAGATGCTAATCCTTTTACTTAGAAATAAGAAGCATTAAAATAATAACAATTTTTTATTTAACTATTTCTGACAGTGAGCGATAAAGCTTTTTGAAGCAATTTGTTTTCTATACCATATTTCTTTGAAAATTTTATGAACGTAAAAGGTTTTTCTTCTTCAATAGTGCCCAGCCACTTCAGCGTATTGGCTTTGGAAACGACTCGGGAATTGCAGAATTTCATATTGTATGCCTCCTTTTTTTTATTTTTATTTATTCCCCCTTCCCCCTCTTCCAACGATGTGGACTCTTTTTGTGTGTGTCTGCTTTTTTATGCATTGAAGCCAGGTATTTTAAAATTCCAAGAAAGGTGTTTGTCATCCCTTTTTAGAGACTATTTACCTCTCCCTCTTTTGATTTCGGTTCTTGAACTTTAAATATTGAACAGAAATTAAATCATTTATTATATATAAAATAAGCATAAAATAATCATTTCGTTTTTTATTTTTTTAAATTTATTGTAAAACCACGAACATTTTTGCCCTCCCAAATAGGGCAAGTGTCTATGAAGATAGTTTTCATTGTGCGAGTATACTAAATTGAGTCTTTGTTTCATAAATTTGAAATTTTATATTGATTATATTTTAGAGAATATATTGTTTGATGATAGAAAGAAATCATATAATTTTAAATGTAAAATTAAATTAGGGTTGTTAGGATTTTTGAGTGTATCAAAGTCTAGGTCATTTGCACTCATTCACATCTTAACACAATTCTGGGACAATACAAACATTCATGCCAACGGCAAGATTCAAACCTGCAACCAGACCATACTCGAGAATTGGAAAGTCTACTACTCTTCATCTCGATATTGCATGCCGTGTTAATCCACAACCATTACCTGAAATAAAGAAAAGGATTTTGTATATAAATGCGTGTGTATTAGGGCGTGTCTAAAAAGTCCGACCGGTCGCCAACAGGTCACGTGGTGCGATCAGTCGACGGCCGTTTGCTTCCGTTTGTTCGTTCCCGAGTACGCGGGTTCGATCCCGGCCGAGGACGACGAGGATTTTTCAGGGGGAAATCCTGAGATCACGCACTTCCTTCGGAAGGGAAGTAAAGCCATTGGTCCCGTGTAGTCGTTTGCCGGCTGCACGTTAAAGAACCCTTGCGAGGCAAAATTTGCGGCTCCTATAACGCCGTCCTGAAATGACCATAGCAGTTGAAAAGGACGTTAATACCAAACAAACCAAACCAAACCAAACCGTTTGTTCGTTCAGCGCGGTCGTGAGCATTCTGCTTCAAAATGGCGTGGCAGCAAGTTTCCTCATCATTTAAGTTAGTACAAATTAAAATTGTGTACATACATAAATTTTCTTCAACCGTTTTTTCTTTTTCGTATTCATTTCTTGTTTCTTGATGCTGACCAATGATGTATTTCGCCATCTCCTTTCTCCAAAATATATTTATTACGTATCGGGCATTCGAACACTTGAATTTTCTACTTTCGTCCGCCATTTTGATTCTACTCATCGAGGCAGCTGACCGGCGTTGGACTCCGGTCGCGATTAGTGCGACCGGTCGCGTTATAAAAACGCTCATCGCGACTGATCGTTACTTTATGGACAAGCTGTTCGCGACGGACTTCGACTGGTCGCGACCGTTCGGACTTTTTAGACACACCCTTAAAATGTGACGATTTTAGAAACCGTAGGCTGCATGAAATAATAAAAAAAGTGGTTCCATAATAAACCAGTTGAGAATGCCTGTTACTGCATTGTCAAAACGATATTAATTAAAGGCATCATTACTGAATTTACGAATCGGTCGTTGGGTTGCCAATTTTTTTCGAATTTTTGATTTTGACTTCGGATTCGGATAGAGCATCAAAAAAGTAAGTAAAATTTACAATAGGCACACATGTCATTATTCGGAATACGTTTCCTATTTAAACGATTGGCTTCGTGAATTCAGTAATCGTTGACATTTTTTTTTTCATTTTTAAGTGGCCACCCCGACGATTTTCATTCTGCGGGAGGAAAAATCGTTCATGACCAACCTTAACCTTACCTATCAGTCCCAGTAGCATTAAGTTGTTCAACCGACTTCAATATTGGTATTCCTTCATGGGATAGAAATATTCCTAGCGCTCTGAAATTGTAATCGAAATGCTTTCTCTACTTGCACGGCGTTTTTATACTTGAAAAAATGCACGCACAGATGAGATAGAAAAAAAAAACAAACCAAAAATCATTTTTTATTCTTAAATGATTAAATCTTATCCCTCGTTTAATGTTCAATTTAATTTTAAAATCTTCGTTCTGTAACATTCTGCAAAATAATTTTCCTGCACTCCAGAGTAATTTTGTCTGCCGTTCTCTTGTCTTCTATTTTTGTGAAACATTGTAGAATATGAAAAAAATTCCACTTTTTGGTGGATTCACTAAGTTTACTACTTTTTTGCTATGTTTATCAATTTCAGTTTTAAACGAACGTTAAGGTCATTTTCAAAAACGGGAAAAAAATTTGGGGTGGGGGAGGACTAAAACTATTTTAAATATGTACACTCCAGAAAAATGGAAATACAAAATTATCAGAGGAAAACTTCGCAGAACTTTATTTAAACGTAGCATAAACGGCAATGGCCGTACCCCCCTGAAGTTGGCCGCCATGTCAACTAAATCTATTGCATGGGGGACCCCTCCCCCACAAGGGAGATTGGGCCCTGCCCCCGGGGGGCGCCCCCCCCCTCCCGAAAAGTGCTTTGGTGGCCCTGGTTGAATTAGTGCTACCATAATATAACTCCTTTAAAAGTGCTACGAAGAGAGTGCTTTTTTTTAAGCTTTCAAATATCTTTCATGTGCTTTTGATCTTTTCAAATATTTGGGGCCTAACCAAAAATTCAGTGGGGAGACGAAAAACACTGGGTCTGTACTCTAGAAACATATCTTTTAAGATAGCAATTCGTTTGTTGTTGTTGTTGTTGTGATCTCTCCGCGCTCAATCGAAAAAACGAAACCTATTGACAAATCAAACCATGATGCCACAAAATCCTCCTTGAAAACAAAACTCCATTATATTCAGGAAAACTGAATTAAAAAAAATTATAAGGAACCGAAGTTTCGCGAAAGTGAAACCAAATCTCCCTAGCGTCCCCTAAACGGCCAAAAGTATCCACAAAAAAGTGGTTCAGGGGTATCTCTTAGAGGGCCCGAGTCTATAAAGGGGACAGACAGACAGCACTTGGATTTCGGTAATAGTGGACATTACCTGTTTAAGTTTTGTTTTTGTTCTCTTTTAATTGTGATTTTTCAACCTTGATGAAACTTGAATTTGCGAATTTGAACTGTGCTTAATTTCTCTAATGTATGTTTCATTAAAAGTACTTCGGTAATAAAATTAATGATGAAAAATTCTTAGGTTGGACATGCAAGTACTGCCACAAACTGAACTGTGGAATAGTGCCATTATTACCATATTGGCAGTTTCGATTGCCTTGCTCATTCAGTCACCTTATATGGCTAGTTTATAATGAATAGGGCAGAAAAATATTTAAATTTTGCTTGTTCATAATTAGCAATTGCAGTTTCTGGAAAGAAATGATTTTCACAATGTCTCACGTTGCGTTATAATTGTACAAAAAACTGCTGTTTGAAAAATCTTGTTAAATACACTATCGAAAAATTAAAAAAAAAAAAAGACACCAAGAAGAAATTGTTGGAAGATCAAGTTAATGAGGTAGAGTATACTTGGGCGTGACGTTATATTCAGGACCAACGGGTGAGTGCTTACGCCACAGCAGGGCATAATATGCAAATTATAGTTGATGGTATTTAAGGAATAGAGCAGCATGAGGTACGAAAATGTAAGATTGGGCCATTTGTAAGATTCGTCCCTTACGGCGTTTTCCAGCACGACAATCCTCGCCCACACGCGACACATGAATGCAACATGCGTTTAATGGGGAGAGAGAACTTCCAGGGCCTGCACATTCACCAGGTCTTCCACTAAGTAAGCTTACATGTGTGATTGTATTGTATAACGACTTCTCCGGTCTTTACGGCCAGCAACGATCGTACTCCGATTTACGCGTTCCGCTTGAGGATTCCTGGAACTCAAAAAGCCAAAGTGGCATTCAAGATCTGTACGACAGATTCCATGCCAGAACTACAGTGTGTGTTGCAGTTCATGGGGGTTCAACCTCGTACTAACCATGTTACATGACAATATGATTTTTGAGTTTATCAGCAAATACTTTTTTACACTTTCTCTTCTGTATTACATGATGAAACTATAAATTTCGTTCATATTAAACGTTTCCTTCTTGGTGTTCTTTTTCATTTTCCGATAGTGTAGATTGCACATCAGAATGAAGAGTAACATCCAAATATAAATAAATGCCATAAAATTAAGTTTCTACGCAATTTCAAGGTTTCGAAATATCCGTTAAATAGTTATTGCATTGAAATCCAATTTAAACCAGTTTACTTTTATTTAATAAATAATAATAATAATAATTGAAGAGTCTAAGATTACCACTTTTTATGAAGGATAATTTATATTTCAAAAAAATATTTGTATATTTATCAAACAATTACCATTGCCCCGGGATATTTTTTCCCGAAGTTAATTAGGCTTATTATATCGTAGAAAGAGGAAATGTTCGGTATCTCCCGTTTTTTAAGCGCAACTATTGTATTTTTGTATTTAATAAGTATATTAAATTTCATTTTTTCGTGACTTGCGAATGTAGGATTCTTGTGTACCGTGAGTTTCCGTATCCGTCCTTTCAGAGCGCTTTAAATTTAGTTACCACATGACGAGGAAGAGAAACGAGGATTCCGTAAAAATAGCCTTATTGATTATTTAATGATCATTTCTGCGGAATTTTTAACAGGAAGGGATGTAACATTAACTCTTATCGTCCAGACGGAATAAAACTGAACAGACGAAGCCGAGATTCGCAGACTAAAAATCTTCAAATCAACAAAATCGTCAGGAGGCTCTTTAATGACATTATTTGTACGCTTCGGATTCCTTAACTTGGGGAAAATTTTAATCTTTAATGACTGACTTTTACAGTAAGGTTTGTTTTGGATTTGACTTTCTATCTAATGGGAGTATGATTACAAATTGGTTCATTAAACTCTCATAAAAGAATCATCAAATGTGATATTATTGCCTTGAAATTTCTTTCGAAGTAAGCTTAATAAGTTTTATTGATGAGGACCAAATAATATTTATCTATGCTTAATGACTGACTGCTTATACTTTTTTGTAACAAAAAAAGTATATGCCATTTTTTACATATAGATATCATTGTATGTTGGAGGAACGTTTAGTTCATTCAAGCCAGTGTGGTTCGTCGATCGATAGTAATCTAAATGTTGTCCATTTACGCCTGTTTGACTCTAAATGAAGGATTACTCGTCTAAATGCGAAGTCCTTGTACTCTAATGGAAAACGAGGTACATTATTTCTTTCAATTTTGGATGATCGATTATACCGGACTTTATACTATAAATTAATTTATGAAGAAAAGAAAAATTGATTCACGTTAAAATATTATGAAATTATTTACTATAGAAAAATGGCTTTAATAAATTGATTTTTGTTGTGAAGACTGAAGATTGAAATGATTTTCCATTATGCGAGTCTATTTCATAATTTAATACAAATGTACAGTGGTTTAAATAGCCGAAAGAAACGTAATTGATTATATAAGATGAAGTTCAGCTTTGTATTTTTTAAGTTCTCTTTCGGGTTCCTCTGGTCATAATGAGGAATAAGAATTTTCGCATCAAAACTGCTGCACTGGTTTCTCCCGTTTGGAATATTTTATTTAAAAAAATATTTAAACAGAATTTAAAAATTTTAAATTGATAAACCATTTCAAAAATAAATAAATAGAATAGAAGCAAAAGCAATCTTTATAAAATATTAAGTTTACAATAATAGTGAAAAAATTGATCATTAAAATTAATAATTGGTATTCAATAAAATCTTATTTTTTCTATTCAAAAAAATTTCCGAAAATCAGCGATCGAAGACAACGAGGAAATGTTTTAAGTGTAATTTTTTGTCTTACAACAGAGAGGGGCGGTTTTCAAACTCGATCGATTTTCTCCTCCATTGATGCCGAAATATACTAGAATGGTTATTGAAGGACAAAATAAACGAAAATAAGATGACTACGTTTATATGTTAAAGCAATTTTTGTAAACGACCCTAATTAAGAAATTTAAAAAACAAATAATTGCATATTACAACAGATGGAAAGTGGTTCTTTCATTTTTTTTTTTGATAAGTTAGAGCTTTCCAGTCATCGAGTCGCAGGTTCGAATCCCGTTTGAACATTTGCGAAGAGAATAGTCAAAGTCTAGAAGTCGACGTGCCCATAACATTGATAAACTAGCAAACGTACTTAGTAAAACGGCGGATTGTTCCAAAGGATCCAGGAATGTGAAAACAATCCTGAATTACCTATCTAGAAGTAACTGCTATAAATTCATATTAGTTGTTCTATTTCTTTCGGAAAACCATTCTGAAAAGCATTTCTTGAAACAATTCTGTTTCTTCTACTGTAAATTACTCTGCCCATATTTATTTATTTATTTATTCTTACAAGGGGACATTACGACCTCGGAATTTTAGTTTAATACGAGACTTCGTGTAGTTGTAGTGTACCTTTAGGATGTTAATATACTTAAATATTAAGGCGCACTATTCAGCCAATTTTGAAAAAAGACGGTTTAAAGTTTCGAGCACCATACATAAGGGAAAGTTTTCCTCCTTGATTGTAAGTGATCCGATATCTCAGACGGCAGCGTGGTTGCTACTTACAAGTCAAAGTGTGAGTTGGCGGGTTCGAATTCCAGTTGTAACAATTTTTTTTTTCTTTACCCAAATAATTATTCAATATATAATATTTACAAATTTATTTGTGACAACCAACTTTTTCATAAAATTTTCCTTTTCTCAAAATTATTATACTTATTTTTATTGTTACAAGTGTCTACGGAGTAATAAAGTATTTTCTGCAAAATATTTTGTATAGAATCAACATTTTAAAAGCAATAACTATTTTATTTTATTTTTCGAGGTGGCGGGTTCGAAAGGGAAATCTTTGTGAATGTAAAATGAGGTGTGCTTTTCAATGGATTTTCTTAAAACCCCTTGTTCTTGTAAAAAGTCCTCATTTATTTGTTGTGCGAATTGTCGTGGTATCTTTTGTTTTCCATGCTTCTATGACAATTATCATTCTGGTTCATGTATATCATTTTAATTTTACTGATTAACATTATTACTTCTGTGTTATATTGCTATTTCCATGAAATGAATTTTTTACCCTTTCCATACATAATAGGCTATTTTGCTGAAAATACTTGTGTTACTTATATTACTCCGTAGACACTTGTAACAATAAAAATAAGCATAATAATTTTGAGAAAAGAAAAATTTTGTAAAAAAGTTGGTTTTGTCACAAATAAATTTGTAAATATAAAATATTGAATAATTATTTGGGTAAAAAAAAAATTGTTACAACTGGAATTCGAAACCGCCACCTCACACTTTGACTTGCGACCACTCTGCCGTCTGAGCTATCGGATCACTTACAATCAAGGAGGAAAACTTACCCTTATGTTATGGTGCTCGAAACTTTAAACCGTCTTTTTTCAAAATTGGCTGAATAGTGCGCCTTAATATTTAAGTATATTAACATCCTAAAGGTACACTACAACTACACGAAGTCTCGTATTAAACTAAAATTCCGAGGTCGTAATGTCCCCTTGTTAATTTGATTTACCCGAAATTGAATTTGCAGCGCATACACCTCGCCTACGTTTTCAGTATATCGGAATATACGACTATTAATGAAAGGTTGGAAAAAGAAACTCTCAGAAATTTCAATGCAGAATAAACCAGGGGTTTACTCAGGTGGCAAGAAAGATCACAATGAAATTATATTGGTAGCCTTCAACAATCTTACTAGTATTTAAAATTTTACGTTTATGAACTCTTCCGACTCCACTCGTTTTTGTTGAATATAGCGAAGCCAGATTGCTTAGGATAAATTTTAGAATAACTAAATTAACGCCTTTTTTGCCAAATTGGACTAAGTGTATAGATGTATTAATGGGCATTAATATAAATGCAAAATATGAATGTATGTGAGCACGATATCACAAAGTCAATGTGTATTTTTTCAATCCAGTGCAACTATCGTTTGCAATATCGTATTCTGTCTTGCCTCTTGATTTGTATCCTTGACAAAGCCAGGAATAAAAGGCGAAACAAGTCGGAATTCTGTGCAAGGCTTCCATCCACTTCATCAAGAAGGATAGAGTAGAGAACTCTTCCTTCCAATAATGTTTATTTTATTTACTATACGCAACAGTCAAAACAATTACTTCTTTCAAATTGTTTACAACCGCCAATCCTAACAATGGACAGGATAATAATGTTTCCTTGTTGGTTAGTTAAATTTTCAAATTTCAAAAATCTCAATTGTTAACATCTAAGCAAATTCCTAAAATTTCATTATACGTATAATAGATTGAATAAGTTTTAAGATATCTATTTCGGACTTATTTTTTTAGAGTATTTGCCAGTCAAAATCCTTAATAGTTATTAATTTATCTGACTAACAATCTACCTGTTGAAATTACAAACCCCGCCATTCAGTTTCAACATTTTGTCAAAATTTCATAAGTTAAATTGGTTTCGCAGAGATTCTATTTATCCGTCGAACGAATTATATTCTTATTTCATTGAAGATTACATTTGAAGGGCAAAATCACTTAAATATCGCGTAGAAATCGGAGCATTGAACGATGCTATTTTGTAACAATTTTCAGTCAGTGCCTCGTGACACTCGCTTTGCATTGACTCACTAATATTTGGTGAAGCACCGTGTGCAATATACAAAGATGTATATTTGGCTACTCATTCAATTAGATTGTCATCCAATTGAAACCCGTTTTTTTAATAGACGTCGTATCTGTGTAATTCTCGTGTTTCGCAGAATATTCACAAGGTTATTTTGTTGGCCTGTGCCTTCCAATCCAGAGGTCTGCAGTCAGTAAATTTCATTATTGGAAGAATGTGGTGATCTTTCGTTCCCTTCCGCATGGTTTGAAAATGACAAACACAAACATCCATGCCGTAGTGGGATTCGAACCCCGCGACTCGGAAGTCCCGAGAGTAATAAGAACTCCACTCCAGCGCTCTCAACCACCGAGCCAGCCTTATTAAATAATTCATCTTTTCAAAATTGACATATTCTTTAACGATCTAACGATTAAATGACAAACACTTGACAGAATTTTTTTTTTCATTTTTTCTACTAATCTGCTTAGAACGCCTGACCTTCAAAAAATGAAAAGGATTTGGCTGAAATGAAAACAATTAAAATGACATCGATAATTGCGGCGTTTCTGTTATTATATAGATGAAAAATAAGTGATTATTAGCAGGCCATTTATTTATTATTTTATTTAAGAAAAGTCCTCGATAATAACACTTACAGTTATTATCTTCGGATGATAAATAAAGGGTTTCGGTTATTCTTTAACTTTATTAGGAAGGAGGTCGTAAATTTTGTTTTATTTATTTAAAGAATTAATTCATTCCCGTTTAGAAAAATAAATTGTTGTTTACTTAAATTTACCGACCATCCACCCGCTACGAAATTATTACTCTAATAGTTTAGGTATTCAAACATTAAGAATAATTGAAAATTAAACACTATAATCCTTGATAAAATAATGACCCCTTTATTTACTTTAGCAAGCAGGCATTATTTATTTGACTTTAACAAAACTGGCAATATTGTTCTTAGAAATATCATCCATACAAAGTAAACAGGAAATTAATCCTCCCGAGGAAGGTATAGGAAAGTAGCGGAAGCCCTGAGATCATCTATTTTTACTCTTTTATCTTACTTTTTAACCCCCCTCCCCAATTTTTTAAATCGAAAAATTGATTTTCTCGAACGTAGTATTTAGAAAGTATAAAAAAGCTCTGTCTTCTTTCGTTTCTCGTCATTTCCGATCAAATGATATATCACATGCCATATGTTGCAATAGTTCTAAAGACCAAGTAACTGCCACCCCCACAACTCCGACCCCATTGAGACAATTTGGCCCAAACTTCCTAGTAATGTAGATCTTGTTTAGAGGAATCTGCATACCGAATTTCACTCCGTTATATGCATAAATACGCGTAGACCTTTGGTTCCCTGTAATTTCCGTTTTAACAATCAGTGTTTTTCCGTTTGCTGGAAACAATGAAGGTTTGATTGTTGTTAGCACCCCGATGTTCAGGTAACTTTTCCGCGTCCAGGCCTTGTTATCTCGTTGACTTCGGGTCACACATAAAGAAAGAGCTATAGTCCATCCAGACTTATCTTGCCCTACAATAAAAATTAAACAATACATGACACCCCCAAAGCTGAATGGACTATACAAGATTTTTTTTAATAGATGTGGGGCGAACGAGAGAGACACAGGCCTGGAAGCGGAAAAGTCACCTGACCATCGGGATGCTAACAACAATCTTGGATGTTAACAATCAGTGTTTTCCGTTTGTTGGAAACAATGAAGGTTGGATAGTTGCTAGCACCCCGATGGTCAGTTGACTTTCCGCTTCCAGGCAACCTCCTATAAAGAAAGCCTCGGCACGAAACGTCATACATTGTTACATTGATACATTGTTACATCGTAGCCGACGAGAAAGACAGGCCTGGGCCGTGACCACCGAGAGAGAAGGCCTCCGCATTGAAATTTAATACATTGTTACATCATCATAGATAGTGCTAATTCAGAGCTGCTTATTGGTTGAAATACGAATAACAAAGCACTATCTATGATGATGTAACAATGTATTACGTTTCATCGCAGAGGCCTTCTCTCTCGGTGGTCACGCCTGGGCACTCAAAAGCCACCTGATCATAGTAGTCTGAACAACAATCCAACTTTCATTGTCTCCTTCTTTGATTTTAACAATTAGGGATTTTTCGTTTGTTGGAAACAATGAAGGTTGGATTTTGCTCAGACTACTGTGATCAGGTGACTTTTGAGTTCCCAGACAACACCACCTAGAGAGAAGGCCTGCGGACAAAAGGTGTATACACTGTTACATCTCATCAAGCGGCTATTGTTAATCGTATGTCTACCAATAATAAGCCCTAAATTTGGCCGCTTGATGATGATGTAACAATGTATACACCTTTTGTCCACAGGCCTTCTCTCTAGGTGGTGTTGGCCCAGGCCTGTCTTTCCAACACCACCTCTACTCAAAGCCTGAGCGCGAAAACGTCATACATTGTTACATCACTTACGGTAGGGTATTATTAAGCATATTTCTACCAATAATAAGCCCGAAATTGTCCCTACCGTAGGTGATGTAACAATGTATGATTTTTCCTGTAAGCAGGCTTTCTCTCTAGACGGTATTGGCAACACCTCCTAAAAAGAAAGCCTGTGCACTGAAAATTCATACATTGTTACATGGTCATAAGAAGTCATAATTTAGGGCTTATTATTGGTAGAAATACGAATAACAATGCCTTTTTATGATGATGTAACAATGTATGAATTTTCAGTGCACAGGCTTTCTTTTTAGGAGGTGTTGGTATTGGCACGGCCTCCTTGTAGTTTCTAGAAGGCCGTGGTATTGGTCTTTCTCGTCGACTGCATTGTTACATCTTCATAGGTCGTCCTTTGTTAATCGTATTTCTACCAATAATAAGTCCAAATTTGGGGCTTATTATTAGTAGAAATGCGATTAACAAAGGACGACTTATGATGATGTAACAATGTAGACGTTTCAGTGCCGAGGCTTTGTTTATAGGAGACGTTGTTCCAGGCCTGTCTTTCTCGTTGGCTTCGTATACAATATAAGGTTAGAGGGATTTTTTTGGAAAAATTAAAAAAGATCTAAGGAGTTGATGTTGCCGATTGCTGCATTGGTTTAAATGGGCGCACAGATTATCTGGTGAAAGAGTGGGGGATTCTCCTCGCAGCGGCAGACCATACATCTGACATTGTGCAGCGCGTTACCATAGTTTTGGAATAATTGTAGAAAAATATCACTCCTATTGAAAATTGGAGAAGTAAGTGTATCCAAAATACCGAATCAGTTGGGATTGAAAAAGGTTTGTGCCAACGGGTTCCCGAGGATGTTGACAGATGCTCACAAAGAAACTCGAAAAATTGTGCAGGGAACAGTTTACATAGCACTAGAATGATGAAGATGACTTTCTTGCAGGAGTTGCGAGGGAAGATGAAACATGGATGCACCATTTTAAAGTGATCCACATATACTGATCAGCCGAAACATTATGACCAGCATTATCTTTTGAAAATGCGCTCGTCGGAATGACGTTTGACGCTTACAAGGTGCGGATGGTATTTAACGGCTGCCGGGGATGGTGATGCATCATTTTGTGGACTATGTGTGCATGTAATAGAGAAGGCCGTTAAATATAAGCGACATTGATAAAAGCCAGATTATAATCACGGGTAACTCGAAGGCTATAGGGAATATGCTTATTTTTTAGGGACGAGTATCTCCAAAACGGCACGACTCTTCTGGTGTTCGCGATCTACCATTGTTAGTATCTATGGAAATGGAAGAAGGCCTGTGAAACCGGCAGTTGAAGCGGAGGCGTTGAACGTCCACGTCTAATCAATGCAGGTTCAAGTACAAGTGTATATGAGGGCACTGTGGATCGTAATATCTTGGATGTGGGACTCTGCAGCAGACACCAGCTTATGTATACCGAAGTTCCCACAGCATCATTGACGCTTACGACTACAGTGGCCCGTGAATATCGTCATTGTACTATGCAAAAATGAAGAAGAGTTGCCTGGTCCGATAAATCACGATATCCTTTGTATCACGTCGATATCTATGTCAGGGTACATCGTCTTCTAGGTGAAGAGTTGATCGACACTTGTACCATACAACGCAAACACGCCGGTAGTGGAGGTATTACACTTTGGGGGACATTCTCGTGGGCGTCTCTGGGACCGGTGGTTGTTGTAGAACACACATTGAAAGCTTGGATTATGTGAACATCTTTACTGACCAGTTGCACCCTTTTCCCCATCGGAGATGGAATCTTCCAGCAGGACGCTCCTTGTCACAAAGCTAGATTAGTCTTACAGGATTTGAGGATTAGTTAACTCGCTGGATTGTAATCCTGTTGAGCACATCTGGGATATCATGAAGCGCCAAGTCAGAGCTCACCAACCACCTCCTTATTGCGTGATCTCTGCTTGCAAATCTGGTACAGTCTTCCCCGGACGCTTTCCAAGGACTTATACCAACGGGTTGCAGTTTTTTTGCGTGCTCAAGGTGGAGCAACACGGTTTTAAAACGGTGGTTATAATGTTTTGGCTGATCAGTGTACATTGATGTTGTACGTACATCTGCCCATATCGTTCACACTTTATATTGTAAAATATTGGAACGTTTCTGCTAGCAATGAAAAAAAAAAATTAGACCTATTATCCAATCCAACTGCTCAAAAGTAATTTTCATTTGCTTAACCCTTTGAATATTATGAAATTCTAACATAATTAAAAATTACAATTATAAGGGCTTACGCTTTAAAAGTTTAATATTTTATTAATTGAAATACTGCCCGACTTACAGCAAAGATTTTAGTGTTCGTTTTGAAATATTAAAATTTCTAGGTTACAGTCGCTCCGTTCTTGAATATTAAAATCGAAACAAAAAGTACCTTAGGGGAGAAATAATAATTATATAAGATGTGATTAAATTTTTATTGCATTATTTTATAATTAATAAATTATAAGGTAAACAAAAATAAATAAATTGTATTAAAACTCCAAAGAAATTCTGAAAGGTAATTTTATATTCTTCAAGGAGAAGGGAATATCTCTCAGAAGCATTTTTAAGTTTATATTTTTTATTATTAATTTTTAAGTGCAATAAGATTCTTGTTTTTTCCTTGAACGAGTTTTTTAAGACTTTTATGAATGAACGTATAAAATTGCTCTATGTTGGCTTCCTTATGTTTTTTCTATACCGCAAGGTAACTTTAAAAACGTATAAAAATGGTTTTCATTTAGTTGAAGTAATTGTGGAAGGAAAGTGGTTAAGGCAAAGCTGATTATTTTGTCCCTTCTTTACATTTAATTATTTTTTTTTTATTTTTATTTTTTTTTTTACTTTCAATAAAATATATTTCCCAATGACTCACGCGGCGATGGATAGTTTGTAGCGTTTTTCCCTCCGACGATCTATTTTTAGACATGACATCTTTTACAACTCTTTAATTCACTGGAATTCTATTGTAGCATTGCAGATTATTAAATTTTTTAGTCCTATTTTGAAATGAATTTGTAAGATGCCTGTCTTACACCATTGGAAACACGGTTTCATATTGCTTCTTGTTACGATGGCTTTCACTCATTTATTTATTGCTTCTTGCTTTTATTAAATTCGAGTGAAGTGATTATAAATTGATTGCGACGGGTAAATATTATCTTTTGTAGTCTACAACGAAGACTGTCACTGTAGACAGACAAGTTATGTGCGACCTCTGGCAATATGTGCGACGGCTGTAGGTGGAATCTTAAAAATGTCGCAGGATCGATCTCGGGCCAGTGACAGTGGTGTCTTCGAGCGAGGGATGAGTCTCGATATAAAAACTGTAGAGAGTATTTGGGCGGCAGGGTGGGCCCGAGGGTTCATATGAGGCCATTCCGATGTCAGACAGAGATGGCGAGGATTTTACGAGTCCACTCCACTTCCAATTTCCACGCTTCATCCAGATGGTGACGTTTACACACATCAGAGAAATTAGCACTATAACGGAGGGGGGAAAAAGTGCTGAATCTGTCCTTTGCAATAAGGGGAAGCCCGTGTGTCTTCTTTGAAAAACCAGTAATTCGATTTGAGGATTTGATTTGAATTTTAACAAAAGTTAAAGTCAGCTTTTTGTCTTGCTCAAATATTTTAATGTGCATTCATTCTTTGATTATATTAAACCTCCCATTTTAATAATCCTTCGACATCAGAGTAGCTTAACAGCGCAAAAACAAAGCTTCATGTTTTTCTCATAAATTGCAATGGAGATGGATATTAATAGTGATGAACGCATAGAGGAAACGATTTTAAATGTCGAGCTGAGAATTCTCAAGGGAATTGCAAGATTGCTTCTAAGAATATTCAATGTAATAAACGACGAGAAAGAAATTTTTGACGAAGTATTAGTAGATAAAGATTTCCATTAAAATCCCTATTTTTATTCACAAAGTAATAAAAAAAGATAATTGGATTTATATCTAGGTCGTCCCGTGTTTGGATCACTTTGTTCTGCGTCTGTTTCCAAGGCTTTCGTATAATTAAGATTAGAATTAAAACTTTCAAAATCGCAGAGCTTTACCCTTACACATCAAATAGAAACCTCTCATGTGTAATTTAAATTCTTTTACAGAGACTTATAGACCAATTTTAAAATATTTGGATTTTGGTATTGATAGAAAAACTGTAGGCGGTGCAAGATCATCTTATTAAATGGAGGTTATCGTAAAAGAGTATTTTTTGACTGATTGGTAGTTTGCTTGTTTGATTTGATGTTCTTTTCTGACGTTGAGGTTAACTTAGCTGTTGGTCAAGGCCAGAAATGATGACTACTTTTGAACGCGGAAGAATAGTAAAATGAGATTTATGACCTTTATTCCTCTTCGAAATTATTCCCATGGATCAGTTTCAATTCACTAGATCATAATGAAGGTAACCAAATAAAAGGTTTTTATTAATAAAAGATGCAGCTCTATAATGAGAAAGTAGATTAAAAAATCCTCCAAGGCGCATTACAGCAGCCATTATCAAGATTTTTTTTTCCGTTTAATCGATGTATTCTAATAAAACTAAAAAATTTTTAATTTAAGGGAGCAAATGGTATGTATAATAAGCTAGATTATAGGTAGGTATTTGATAAGGATCACTAATATTACCATCATTGTTAATATTTTATTTTTTGAATGATAAAAGCACGTTATATGCTATTCGAAGCAAAACTTTTTTTTGTGTCCATTTTTTTTTTCTTTTTTACAAATTTCCTGAGCTATTAGGAAATAAAAGAATTCAGAAGGTAATTACATACTCGGTTTAATTTCTATTTACACGTAACTATATTTATCCTGTTAAATTATATTTAAACAAGTTAATTATAGAGCTGATTATCGATAAACGAGGAGAGCTGGAAGTCGACAATTATTGAATCCTCTTAAATGCAACTTTCGACAAATGTTACATTAAAACTTATTTGTGGAAATGAAAGGATCTTGTTGCTCATTAACCTTCATTTTTCTCTCTATTTTAGTTCAAGAAATTTTTACGCCTTTTCGTGGTCGATAAGTGTTTGCTAGAATTCAGTTGTTGCATTCTATTCTATGGAGATGTTTTAAGCCACTCGTTGACAAATCTATGAGTAATTGGGTGAACTTGTGGGAATTTCAAGGAAGGTATAGTAGCGAAAGCCCTGAGTTCAAGGAAATTGGCTCCCTTAAATTTGAAGTTAAAAGGGTGGATAAAAACTGATGAATAAAAAGTGAGGATAAAGAAAAGTTATAAAAATATGTTAAAATATCTAATTTTTCCCCCCATCTTTATTTTTTATCCTCTTTTTTATACCCAATATGTAACTCCCATTTGTTAATCAGATAATTGATTTTCTAGAATATGAATTGAATTGAATTTGTACATTCTTCAGGTGAGGTGGGTATGATATGTCTTAAGATAAGACTTATATCTTATATACTTTTGGGGCTAATACTGCACAAGGGCCCCAAGAACACGTCCTATATTCTTTTGTTTCTCATCATTTCGGATCATCATATCACAAGCCATATGTTGCAATTTGAATAAAAAATATAAAAACATTTAAGCACAGACTTTCACCTTAAAAAGTGCAGTAGAAAATAAAAAATATAATTAAAAAAAAATAGTTGCTGATGCATTTTCACACCATTGGTTAGTTTAGTTAATGGGTTTTTATTAAGCTGTATGTTAGGATCCTCCCTCAAACGTTTTTCACGTCGTTATAGTAATCTTCTTTATCTACTATATGAATGTTTTTATCATCTTTGACAAATCTATGAGTAATTGGCATAATGAAAGTTTGATTTATAATAATCTATATATGATCTTATTTATAATAGGGGTTCGAACCTGTTAATTCGAATCCATGATTAACTCGACCTCCTTGCCATTTCTGGAGGAACTCTCTAACTCCGCCAGATGATAAAGTTTTGGAAAATTAAAAATACATTCCTATTCTCTCTCTTTGTTTTTATTGGTCTCAATAAACTCTTATATAATCATTTATTCATGTTTGGAAAGCAGTTGCTGTAATTTAGCACCCTTACTTATTGATTCGAAGTTCCTGTTTTAAATAAGAGAGGAAAAGCAATAAATACTCGTAAAACAATGGATTAGATCTTAAATCTGAATTTGATTTATTACTCCTCCTATTCTTCCATAGCTCTCCTGCATACATAAAACAAGTTGTGTCTTTAATGAACTTATTGCCCCAGCAACTTTTTCATGGAATTATATTTTTGAGATGTAATCATTCGATGTCGCGTACGTCGTCATGTAAGGCCATTAAGCATTGACGTACCGATTGCGATATTGGAAAAGTGCAATAAAAAATCTTTGCGAAGGAAATCATATTTAGAATTCTCAGGAAATTATAATTCATCTCCTATTCTCGTCCAGATGTTTTCCATTGCAGTATTTTTTCTCAGAGATGGAATCGATGATCTATTTGCTGCCACAAAACACATGTAAATAGAGAGCCGGTCGTCAAGGGAGTCTCTCCTCCGTCGCCGACAGATGTCGCATCACCTCGGCCGCCAACCGCCGCTTCATATCCTCCGGGCAACTTCGGAATACGAACCGTGAGAAAAGAAAATGGGTATAATTACGAAGTACAGAAATGGATGGAAAGTTGAAAGGGTTAGGGGTGTGAAAAATGAAGTAATAAAAATAAAAATAAAAAATGAGGAAAATAATATCAAGGTTCAAGAAGAAAAGAGAGGGGTCCACGGGAATAAAAATCATAATAGAGAAATGAAAAGAGATGGAGAGAATGAGAATAAGGCGAACGTCGATAATGGACGGGTTGAGAGTTCTACATTCGCATTCAATCTCGGGATATTTAATTGGAAGCTACTGCCGCTTTAAAATTTAACAATTTTTTGATATCTAGTTGTTAAAACGAATTTTTTCTGCTTCTTAAGCAAGGCGAAATTGCAATTTTTGCTCAATATAAAATTTTCGTTATATGTATCGTTCTGTCTAAATACTGAAATGCGTTATTAGAAAAAAAAAGCCTAGTCACTTTTACTATATATATCATTAAACACCCAACCGCGTATCTTTAATAGAATACAATAGTTCGAATTAAAGACATTAGGCCTCTCTCGAAATATTAAACTCTTGCAAAAATTGACCACTAGTTATGATTTCATTATAACGAAGTGCAAACTATTCTGCCTTTTATTCTCAATTAACATCGCTCTATCCCATTTTTAATAAGTATTATTCTTTGCTGATCTGCATTGAAATTGAAAAGCGAAGCTGACCATCGATCCCGTGACACATTTGAACAATTAATCGCGTAATAAGTAGAAGAAAAAAAAATCTCACCGGGAAAACCGCACATTCAGTAGTGTGATGATTCTGGTAATTCGGGGTTAAGGTAAAAATATTTTATTATGCATCTTGCAAAAAAAAAAGATAAAAAAAACATAGTGGGGATCATTTCGCGGAAATCGGCTGACATTGAGCGAAGGGTGACGCGATTAGAGGGTAAGGGGGGGGGGGGTGAATTCAGAGGTGTGTCCACGTGCGAGTAGCGAGCTATGGGGGAATACTGGGAGATGAATGATGCCCGGGGAAGATTAAAAGCACAGAGGGGGAAAAAAGCCCCGAGAATTCTGATTATCTGCAACAATCGATTGCTGGTCTAATGGCGTTTGTAAACAGCATCTCGTTTCCATGGTAACTTCCAAGAATCAACGATACGAGGGAGTCTGGTCGCGCGACGGCACTCTTTTGTAGTGGTGACGTTAGCGACGAGGGCTCTCTGTGACGACATCGCCCGGACTTTCGGGAAATGTATTATCTATAAGTAGGGGAGACATGAAGGAAACGAGTCGGGATATAAGGAGGGGGTGGGTGAGAAGAGGAGAGAAAGGAAATTGTAGGGGATAATAACGGCAATAAAATATTGAAAATGAGGAAGGAAAGTAGAGGGAAAAGCGGTCTGTGGTGTTATTATTGAGTGGAAACTTTGTATGGCATCCTATATAAGTAGGGATATACTAGTGGATTGACTTTTCCCTAGCCCTCCCTAAACGCATTTCCTATTGAGTAATGCAGGGTAATCAATGGGCCAGGGATTAAGTTAATGAAAGTCGATATTGTTGGCTTCGGTTGAAATTGCCGGTCGACAGAGAATCTCGTAAACACTGTGAGTAAAAAGCGAGTTTCCTGAATTATTTTTTTTTACAATTTTTTTTATTTTTTTTTTATTTTCAGTAATTTAAAAGTTAAGTAAACACGAGAGCAGGTAGCATGAATAAAAAATAACATATGAAACAAACAAGTTATAAAATCAAGTTTAAATAGTAATGCATTAATGCACCAGCAGCATTTAGAAATTTCCCTTGATGAAATGGAAGGGGTAAAGGTTATCGTTTTCTGCGAGAATAAGGTTAATTACGGAAAAATTTAACAAATTTCCATTTAGATAAAATTAAATAATTTTTTTGGGGGTGGGAGGTTTAAAGCCTATAGTTCCTCTCCTGCCATTTTGCCATTGTGCGCATCTGTTGTTTCTATGTAATCTCGTAAAATGTAAATCTTCCTTGCTCTTCTTAGTAATCGATTATTAAGATTTAACATTTTACAAAGTAAACCCGTAAAACCGCAATGCTTCGAGGGGGGGGGGTAAACCTTAGCTAAAATTTTAAAACTAAACATAAAAAATGAAGCCGTCGAGGAAATATTAAATCCTCTAAAACAGGCTTTAGCAGAATATTTTATTTAAAGGTGAGCCGTGGACCTTTTTGAAACTTTTGTTATCTGCGTAGTAGCTGTACTTGAGAGATAGTAGCCATATTTAAAATACTGCAATAAACACCGGTTTTACAAAAATAGTTGGAATTTTTATATAAATGATGCTCCATAACTTGGTTCCATGGATGCCAGGCGCCCATGGACTATCGAATGGTAGTAAAGCATTCAAAAGCATTGCTATGGCCTCTTCTCCTCTCTTGCAAGGATATTAGAACATACCAGGTGAATGACCTTTGTTGTTGGCAAATGAATTAGCGTATGGCTGTTATACAGTAATTGTCTTAAATAAACATTTACATCAAAAAACAACCCCTTATATCTATCTGTACAATAGTTATGCAATAAATGAAAACAGAAACACCATATTTTGTTAATCTAGTAAAATGTTTTGGTTTATCTTACGTTAGATACTTGGTAGCGTAAAGAATTTCCAACGTTGCTGCACCTTATGCACATTGAAAAAAAAATGTCATTAAACTTTTAAGTGATAAGAGTGTCAGTAGGACAGATATTCAATATTGTATAGGAAAAGCTCTACGGTGAGATGTTAACCGTTCAAAGATGTCACGGTCGAAGATTCCGGTGACACGCATCAGCAATCGATCGGAAATCGATTTTTAAAGTATTAATAAATAAAAATAGATACAGGCGGTTGATGCAGATAATAGTAATCTATTATAAATGAATGCCAGAACTCTAATAGGTAAATGTTCACAAAAGCGATAAATATGCACAAGACGGCTGTAACTGTACGCGTGTATGGAAACTTCCCCCATAAGGCTACGTAGGTACTTTCCGACGCACAAAAAGAGCCACTCCACGATAGTGAAAAGTTTGTCGCTAATTGTTTGGTTGTCAGCAGTGGCCTGCATTGGAAGATTATCTGAAGATGCAATGCAAACCGATCTCATAAAAGGTCGTCCAGAGAAATGCGGAAGCAGCCATCTCGGCCCTGCAGCACTGATACGTTCTGTTCGAGCAGTTCTGAAAAAGAATCCACCAACGTAGCCGAGCCTAGCATTTATGAAATGCTGTCAAACGCCCCATGGCCACAAATTGACGGCAGCGCACACGCAAGAACGCCGCACGATTTCCAGAAAAATATATATCTGATGCAATGACTTGTGGCAATGAATTGTTTCTCTGGGGGACGCCTGCATGTACCTGGATGATGCTAAGAGACAACATAGGCTGCGCAAATGCAAAGAAAATATGGTTCCCAAGGACAGCTAACAATCCAGCACGTATCCAATAAGCGAAGGTCGATGCAGCATACAATCAGAACGGTCGTGGGTTCATTTATACTAAAGATATACCAGGTGCTACCCAAAATATGCGAGAAATTTAATATTTCGCCCAAACCAAAAACAGTACGAGGTTCTGCCGCTAGATACCTCTTGGTGCATCTTTCAGCTGCTGCTCTTCCAAGTTTCGTAATCGCAGGCGCATTTCTTTGTGAGTAATTGCTGTTTAAGTTGCAACGTCTTCTTGTGCTTCTGCGAAATTCCAAATTATTCAACCTCAGGTTTTGAAGAGACTGAGGAAAATTTGCGTAAACGGCCTGAGTTGTGGAAGAACAAAGACTGCTTGCTCCGCCATGACAACGCGCCCGAACACACCTCGCTCGTTGTGAAGGAATTCCTGACAAAAAAACAACATGACAACGGTCCCCCACTCTCCCTATTCTTCTGACCTACTCCCTGCGACTTCTACCTATTCCCTAAAATGAAAGGGCGGCGTTTTGACTCCATTGAAGATATGCAAGTGGAATCGCAATTGGTCTTGAGCACCTACAACCTTAGGACTTCCCGGAGTGCTTCCAAAAATGGGAAAATCAATGGGATCGTTCCATACATACCGGCGATGACTAAATTGAAGATGACAGCGGAAATTAGGGTGTAACGTAGTTTTCTGCTTTTTACAAGGAAATTCTCAGAAATTTTGGGTAGCACCTCATGCGGTATTGAGAGTTAGATGTGAATCCACATGAATAAGTCATCGAGTCATATCGCAATCGCAAGAATCTTCCATACACTACTACAAGAATAAGTGAAATGGTTACTCAGTTTTCGTCTATTCCCTTGAAATATCCGGCCGCGTCATCTATGGAATTTTGTAGATTTGAGCTGTTCAAAAGGGACCTCGGACGGCGACGGCTGAAAACTATTGAAGGACTTTGTAAAGTCGATCAAAGGTGTGGCGTTCAATTTCCACAGATTACTGCAGTGGAAACTTCGATGCAGAAATCTTGTCCAGCTGTGTGGAAGTGCAAGTATATTTCGTAAAGATACGGTGAAAAAACATTTCTACTCTTATCTGCCTCAACTCTCTTCATATACTACTTTATATACCAGTAAAGTTGTTATGGCGATAAATTTCATGAACAATCAAGAGCAGCAGGATTAAAGGAGCGGATGATTCTTCATGTTAATGGCTGCCCTGAAGATGCAGAGGCAACAGCCGATTCAAAATACTATCATAAAATTAAGATGAGAGACATAACCTTAAGCCCATACAGTTGGAAATTTTAAATGAGATGTGATGATTTAGTGATAAGAGTTCAATTCTGGTTTCGGCTCGACATTCATCCCAAAAGCAGCTGCTAGAGATGAAAACAAAGACCTTCGTTGTGTTCGAGTTTGTATCCGTCTTTAAACTTCATTTCGAAGGTATTCTAAGAGATTAAGATTAGAATTCTGAAATGGCTAATCGAGCAATTAACTTCCATCTTCAAGAAAAGTGTCTTGGCCATGCACATACTTGGCAGGGAGCTCCATAACTTTGGAAGAGAAAACGATAATTGCTATAATACTGATAGGGCCGAATGTCAGAAACGCGAGGTGCACTTAGAGTTCATGGTTTTTTGGTAGACTAACCAATGGTTCGAGTCCCATCCACGATAAACAACCTAATATCATTTTGATGCCTTTATTGAACTTAACACATGGAAGAACACAGTCGGAGAAAATCGTTCGACAGGCTGCCTCCAAAGCCAAACACGTCCATCAAATTCATCAGATCAAAGAACAACTTTCTAGTCGTCCACGGCTGGTAACGACGAGAGATACACAATTCCAAACGCTGCTTCGCATTAATGTTAATATTGCGTGTCTTGTGCGCAACTCTCTAATATAATAAGCCAGACTGTTCAACTCTCTGCTTAGAACCAATTGAAACACCAGACGCATTCAGCAAGGATTGGATACGCAGAGTAAGAACAGATTTTTAATGCTTCTTAACGATTTTTTTTTCTTGTTCCGTCAGTTTAAGTGGCCTTCGTGAATGTTATTTTGCTGTGTTTACATCTGCTTCTATCTCTCTGCGGCATCACTTATAGTCGGCTTTGCTATATATAGTTTAATATATCCGCCAGTCAAGAAGAACACGATTGAGGAGCATTCTTCAAATGGACGGAGCTCTCCCCATTTTCACAGGATTATACGAGTGCTCTTCCACAGTGCTGTATTGGCTGTGCTACAATTGACTACTATAATCGTCTCTCGTGGCCACTCCGTTCTCCGAGCCTCCTGCCATGCAATTATTTCCTTTGAAGATTCTTTAAAGACAACAGCCTACATATTACCATTATCATGTCCCTTCAGGAACTTTGTTGTTGGATAATACGGCGGACATATTTCTTCGAGTATGAGAGGGATTTGATTATCGTGTTGATGTGTGCCGTATACCAAGGATGCACACCTAAAGGACTATGAATAGTGCATCGGAATTCCACCATTCTTTTGAAAAAGCCCGTGCACCCGTTTCCTTGTACTTAATTAAACATTTACTACTACTATCTGAACGCCTTTGATAATAGAATATTTTTGCTCCGATATTTGACTTCTTTGAAACTCTTGTCAGTGATAGTCCATAAATAATATTAAGCTTGTATCCTAGTTAATGTTATTATCAAAGCTTTGGAATTTTTTGAGGAATGCTATTTGTCCTTAGACTTAACTAGGAAATATTTTCATTCAACCTTGATATTTAAAGAGGAATTTCTGCTTCTCTTTCCAAGTGAGTTTTCTAATCTATGGTAATCGGCGCACTTTTTATTCGTTACCCCATGCTCGTGATTTTTTTTTATTGTACTCCCTCCTCACCGCTGAAATCTCTTTATGATGCCATAACATCTCTGCCGCTTCCTTTAATTCATTCTATTTTTCTTTTACTGTTTTGCACTCTAAAGTTTTATGCGTACAGTGCTTTCTATTTTCTCGTCTTACTTTGAAGTAATAAAAATGGATGTAAATAAAACACTGATTTAAGAAAAGAGAGTTCCACGGCTTATTTGCACGAATGTTAAAGGAGATTGAATTTGAAAGAGAGAGAAAGAGAAATTGCACCTTGTGGGGTTGCAAGTGCTCTTTTCGAGTAAATAGGTTCGATGAATTGATGAAAAGTTGAATTCGTTTCTTCAGTACAGAAATAACATATTAGATAGATGTGGAAAATGCAATAAAAGGGATATGCTATTTGTAGTTCAGTGAGAAAGATTGACATTTGGCCAAATTTTTTAATATTAATCGAAGGCAATTAATAACATTAGCTTTTGTGCATTATTTAATGTCTATAGAAAATAATGAAAGTTCATTTGAAGCCCGCTTATAAAAGAGAAAGAAAGAGACCAGCTTCTACGGGGGAAAAAATGGAATAGGAAATGGTTTTTAAAAGTGCTCAGTCTTTTATTTTCTCTCTCCATTATTGTGTTTATTTTTTTGCCCTCTTGTTGAAATGAAATTGAGCCGTTTCCCTGGTACGGAAATTATTAAACTTTTTTTTAACCAAAAGACGAAAACAAAGGTATATATATTTTTTTTCTCAAAGAATCCTTGGTGAGCTGTTTGTTTTAATTCGTCTAGAAAATAAATTCGCATTCAAGGTTTCACTAACCGATAATAAAAAGTTTTGCTCGATATTAAAAAGAAAAACCTTGATAAGTAAACAGCTTCATCGCAAACTGGTAAAGAATTATGAAACGGATGACCTCGAAGTTCCCAGTGTCTACTCTGATTACGTAGAGCAATTCCGTTACCTTAATTAAGTTGTTTTTATGTACATTTTTCGGAGATTTTCAACTGAAAGGGGACAGAAAGAAGAAAAAAATGCTCAGAACTCATTAAGGCTTTCTATAATCTAAGGCAAAATGAGACACACTGCTTGCTTGTTATTAAAAAAAAAAAGGCTATTACTGGTAAAATGCAAATTGCCTATGAAATTAAATGAAAACGCATGCACTTCTGAATATGATATGATTTTTCTTCCTCCAAATAAGGAGGAGCAATTTGTTTTAAATACGCTCACTCACAAAATTTTGCTTATTCAACAGGAAATTAATCAACCCGAGAAAGGTATAGGAAAGTAGCGGAAGCCCTAAGATCATCTAATTTACTCTTTTATCTGCATTTTAACACCCCTAATATTTTTAATCGAAAAATTGATTTTCTCGAACGTAGTATTTAGAAAATGAGAAAGATACTATCTTCTTTCGTTTCTCATCATTCTCGATCGAATGATATATCACATGCCAAAGGTTACCATAATTCTAGAGACCAAGTGACACCACAACTCCGACCCCATTGAACAATTTGACCTAAACTTCTTAGTGACGTAGATCTTGCCTGAAGGAGTCTGCATAACGAATTTCACTCCTTTACATACCTAAATACATGTAGGCATTTTGGTCTCCTCTAACTCCCATCCCTGAAACTCCGACCCCAGTAGGCCGATCAAAACCAAACTAAAACATGCACATAGCAAACTACATTCCGAATTTCAACCTTCTACCTCAAACAATGCTGAAATTACGACGTGGACGGACGGACGGACATTGTAAAACCAATAAGTAGATCCATTCTTCCGCTACTTAATAATTGCTCAAAATCTATCATCATGAACAAGAATACAGAGGGTTGTTTCATGTTTATGGTGACGATTGTCAAAACGTCGCGGCAGGATTTGAAATGCACGAGGCACGTGAAATTTTACACGCTAGTTTTGTAACAATCGAACTTATCATTCTGGCCAAGTTTTGCTGCCAAAATGTCCTCAAAAATGATTCGCTCTGGGAGGGCTACGTCGTAGTCCTTTCCGATGCTGATTAATCTTATTCCAGAATTATATAACAGCGTAAGGGAAAAGGTTTCATTATAAAGTTATCAAACGCAGAAAACAAATGGGTCCACACAATCAACAGTTAGCAGTGCTGAACGAAAAGCACGCGTCCGTTCTTCCCGCACTTAGACTAACATTCGAACAGTGAAGAGGCTAGTCTTATGGAAAAACCGCCAACACAACGGTCCATTGCAAGCAAGATTGGAACCGCTGTTGCATCGGTAAACCGTATTATTTGTCAAGATTGAAATTAGAACGCTTTGTTGCCGAGCTCACGCTTTGTTGCCAAGACACATTCAGAGAGGCGAACCAAGAGCAGAAAACTGTATTAACGCTAGTTGGCAAGGCGACAAATGAAAGAATATAGTAACCTTGGATGAGACTTGGGTCTATTTATCGAGAGATGGCAAGACACGAGCAATTTTTTATCGACTCGATCTGACTGGGTGCATCAATGCAAGGAGAGTTTTCCGAAAGGATTCATGGTTGTTGCTGGATACAGCTACAATGAATATCTGCCTATAAAAAGTTAGAATCTAAAGCAAAGATAAACAAAGTTCGCGCTTACTTGCATTTACGCTTCAAATGGGCCTTTTTGCTAAACGTTGACTCGCAATTTATCCTTCTCATCACATTTTAACCTCATGTCATTTTGTCACGTGCGGTCTTGTTTAAATTTCTAATTAACTATAGAGATGGTGGATGCATGTAAAAATATAGAAGTTAAAAAGAAAATTGATTTTTTTGTATTGCTTTACTGTTAGACCCTTGTGCTATGCCATTTATTCCTTCTAGCTATACGATACCCTATAATGCTATTGTTTCAGTTAAAAAGAATCTAAAATTTGACTCGGAGTTTTCAGGCTAAGGATTCAAATCGACTCGTAAATTTTGGGTCCTAGGGCGAACCCTGGATAAATGCTACTACTTTCAAGAAAATGTCTTGGAACACATGAACCTAGGGCGAAGGACGTGTACATCCATCAGGACAAAGCTTCGACAGTCTATTGTGCTCGAATGGAACAGGAACTGAGATTAAGGTTATCCAATTCTCATATATCCCGTCAAGTCACCCAATGCCTCTCCTATGGATTTTCGCGGATACGGTCTCATTGAAAGAGCTCTTCATGTAAGAGGTACGAGAACATTTTCTGGGTTACGGAAAGCCTATCAACAGGAGTGGAACAGAATTTTTCTCGCTGTAGAAGCCTCTTACAGTGTTCTCTAAGTTGTCAACCGATTGCTAGAAGAAAAGGCCATCGCATAGAGCACAGTAGGTGGTGGAGAAATGGGTTACAGTAAGCATATTCTGTCACCATAAACATGAAACATCTCTCCGTACATCTTTTTTTGAAAATCATTACACAATATATTTCTATAAATTTCTAATTATGTTGTTAAATTCACGGCATGGCGAAATTTTCTTCAAAAGAACAAAACGTCACGCACTTTATTGCTCGCGGAAGTAATTCGTGATGCGGTCGATGATGCTTCATAGTGATTCGGCAGGATACATAGAAGAGCAGCAGCACGTCTTCAGACCAGAATCCATAGACATGCATGCAGGGCATTAATACTATTACCGATCTTGCTATATATATATACGATAAAATTTCATCTATATTTTCGTCGCTGTTGACGTTTTGTTCGTCGGTGGCAGGGATATCAGACTAGCGTTCAAACATGTAGGGCTCTATCAAACATTTTTCCTTCATCGTTTAAATTTTAATACAGCTTTTCACGAGCACAGCAATAGAGAAAGCACGCGCTGGTGATTTATACTTCTCTGCATGCGCGCATCAAGGCGTACCTAATAATTTCCAGTTTTAGAGATTCTTATCAATCTGTAATCGAAACAAATACTGTAAGACCTTACAGATACCTTTTAAAATTGCTAAATTTTAGACAAAAGTCATATTTGGCTGGACTTCCTTTTTAATATAAAATTGAGTCTTTTGAGCTCGTAAAAATGTTGATAGCATTACCGTGTGAAAGATGGAGGAAGGGAGACGAAACTACGGCAACCATGTTTCTTTTGTGCATAAACGGAGTCTTTACACACGAGAATCTTAAAAGTAACCAAATGGTCTGCTAGAGTATCGGTCTGCTTGTTTGTCTGACCGTTCGTCTGTCTGTCTGTCCGTCTGTATGTCCAACGATTTCTCGAGAATGCTTTAACTTTTTCAAATTCTTAAATGCTATTCGATAGAGACTCTTCCTGAGCTCACCTGATTAGTTTATCATTGAAATCGTGCACGTGCAGTAACATTAAGGATACCAACATAGCTCATGTAATACGTTAATCGATTCATACTGACGAGTTATAAATGAATACGATATTAATTTTTTTTTTATAATTTTAAGATTGTTGATGTGAGCTTGGAGCACGCGCCCGTTATTAAGCTTTGTCGAAGCACGCGCTGGCACGGTTTCCAATATCAATTGACACCGTTATACCATTGTGATCATTTGGCAGTTACTATTCAAATTGATTTAAGATGAACGCTGTGGTCCAATATTTAAAAAGAGAGACCTAAAATGAACATTTCAAGGTCTCGCCATGATAAGGGGAGACCGGGGCAGGTTTGGTACAGAGGTAGGTTTACACATTCCCTATAATTCAGTTACCGTTGGGACCTCGGCCGAGAATGACGAGGATTTTTTCAGAGAGAAAATCCTGAGATCACGCAAGGAAGGGAAGTAAAGCCGCTGGTCCCGTGTAGTCGTTTGCCGGCTGGCGGCCCCTATAACACCGTCCTGAAATGACCATGGCAGTTGAAAAGGACGTTAATACCAAACAAACCAAACCAACCAAACCAGTTACCGTTGGGTGGAGCGCACCGCCTTCGAGTCGAGGAGAAACGTTACAACCCCATGTACCCTCAAAACAGTCTGAAGTCAGTCGCGTGTAAGAACAGTGAAATAGGCAACTTTTTCTAATTTTTCTTCTGGTATGTAAATTTTCGCACTAATGTATTGGCAGTTATAGGATTTGTACCATTAGATCATCTTAACTCATTATTGCTTATTCTGTTAAACTGTTCTTTTGTGGTTATTTTAAGTTATTGAGTTGATTGTTAACAACCTTCAAAACTTAAGAGACTTACAAGGGGAGGACCAGGTCTGTTAAGCTTGGATTTAACTGAAATTTAAATATATTGTTACGCATCCCTCTCGCTATTATATGGCAGAGTAACTCATGCTAATGGGCATTAGTTAACGAGATAAAATCATTTCAAGTTAGTTATGTAGGTTATTAATGTATATTTACAAATTCAGAGAGTACGGTATTTAAGTAGTCAACGTGGTCATGTGGGTAAGTTGATAGATTCTAATGCTGAAGGTATTCGGTTCAAATCCTGCTTCTTTACCAATTTTATTTTTTTTAAATATGTTTTTGAACAAATTATATATGAAACTAATTTTAATTATTAAAAACATATTTTTATAATTTTTTGCATATTATATTTCATTTGAGGAATATAACAAAATATTTATTTTTAATAAGTTATTATTATTATACAGGGTAGATACAAAAATGAGCCCCCACTTTTTTATTTTCGTAACCGAAGCAGATATGTCAATTTTGATGAATCGAATGAATAGGAAGTTGTGCGTGACCTATCCCATGGTGCACTTTTCATCATCCCAAATATGTAAATAAGGACACGTTCAAATCCTATCTTAAAAACCGTATCTGGTACAGAGGCACTTACTCCTTCGAGGGAGTTTTGCGCCATCCCTATATCTTAACAAAGCACGGGGGGGAGATGGAAATTTCTAGGTGGTCACCCAACCTGTGGTTAGCCGCGCCCAAGGTTGCTTAACTTCACCATTGCATTGAGCAAGGCGAGAAACTGGGCTACGGCTGCCCCGTTAAAAACCGTAACAGATACACGAAAAATTCCAATTGAAGACTTGTTCAGCATGGAATTCCAAACAAAACAAAAAAAAATTTCCAAAATCCGGTGATCGGATCACAAACAATCACAATTTCAGGAACAGTGTAGAACTTGTTCTGTCTTGTGTATGTTGATACATGCTTTTTATTTGCTTTTCCTCATGAACAAGATTTTGGAAAGTATACCATGATGATGAAAAGTGCACCATGGGATAGGTCACCCACAACTTCCTTATTCATTGGATTCATCAAAATTGACATATATGTTTGACTCCCTTTTGTATACATCCTGTATAATAATATAATAATAATAACTTATTAAAAATAAATAATTTGTTACCTTCCTCAAATGAAATATAATATGCAAAAATATTATAAAAATATGTTTTTAATAATTAAAATTAGTTTCATATATATTTTGTTCAAAAACATACTTTAAATGAAATTGGTAAAGCAGCAGTATTTGAACCCAGGACCTTTAGCATTAGAATCTATCAACTTACCCACATGACTAGGTTGACTACTCGAATGTTATACTCTCTGAATTTGTAATATACATTAATAATCTACATAACTAACTTTAAATGATTAAATCTCCTTAACTAATGCTCATTAGCACGAGTTGCCATATAATAGTGGGAGGGGTGGGTAACAGCATATTTAAATTTCAGTTAAATTCAAGTTTAACAGACCTGGTCCTCCCCTTGTTAGTTTTAACCAAAACATGGCGATGAGGCAAGCTTACACAGGAAACATGGGGAAGATTTACACACCGTTTGAGGTCATATTTACCTGCAGAACAGTGGGTACAATGCACAGAGTGTAAGAGGTGGACACATGATCACTGTATTATAACAGGTAATTCAGCATATGTTGTATCCTGTATATTTTTATTTGGTAATATTTGATTTATATCTTGTATTTGAAATGTTTGTATCCTGACTCATTTGTACTCATTGAATTAAACGAAGTAATAAATATTGCAAATTGTTTAAATTTTATTTCTAATAAAATTTATATTTCATTATATTAAATGTGTGGAACCATACAATAAGCATTGTGTAAACCTGCCCCGGCTAGGTGGCAAGTTTACATAGGTGAGATTACCTCAAAAATATTTTTAATTTGAAAATAAAATAAATTTACGGCAAGTTAAAGGCACCATCATCATCATCATCATCACGGTCAACCCTTTGCAATCCACTGCTGGATGAAGGTCTTCTCTAAACGCTTCCATTCTTCTCTGTTTGAAGCTTTGGATTTCCAGTTGACACCAGCCACCTTCCTTATTTCGTCGAGCCACCTTGCATGGGGTCGTCCTCTTGGGCGTTTAAAGTCTCGAGGGTACCAATCCAGAATGACTGTGGTCCATCTCATGTCTTGTCTTCTAGCAATGTGACCAGCCCATTGCCATTTAGAACGTTTGATCCGTTCGATGACGTCAATCACCTTCGTTTGGCTTCTTATCCAGCTGTTGCATTTTCGATCTCTTCTTGTAATTCCCAGCATACATCTTTCCATGCTTCTCTGTGTTGTCTGTAGTCTTTTTGTTGTCCTCCTTGATAAAGTCCATGTTTCAGCTCCGTAGGTGAGTGCTGGTAAAACACACTGGTTGAAAATTTTTCGTTTCAAGCTAAGTGACATGTTGCTCTTCAAGATAATGTTATTCTTGACAAAAGCACTCCATGCTGTTCTAATTCGTCTGTTAACTTCATTCAGAATGTTGCCATCCATGGTGATTTTTTGTCCCAGGTAAATGTAGCTCTGTACTTCTTCAATCACAATGCTGCCTGCCATGACCTTCTGTTTTGGAGCAAATGCATTGAACATAACGTTTGTCTTCTGTGTGTTCAGTGTCAGTCCTACACGCCGGCTAGCCTCTGCTAGTTCTTGTAACATTTCCTCCAATTCAGAAGGACTATTACTGGTGAGAACCATACTGTACCTTAAAGTTTAACTAATGAATAGATATAAAAATTGAGTGAAATAGATTTATTAGTAAAAATACAAAATTAATATTAAAAAAATGTGTGTAAACCTGCCCGGACTCCCCTACAAAATATCTCCAAACTGCAAATACTTGAATTCTATGGAAAAAGTTGTACTAGTTCGTATAATTTCTTGCCAACATCTAAAAATATCAAGGATGACATCCTATGAAACTTCCTTTTTTATTGGTTAATGCGGTCATTGTAATAGTGACTCTTTTTAGAAGGGCCTTAGCTCAGCGGCTATGCAAGAAATAGCTTTGATATTTTGCATAACTTCATTTGAGACCTTTAGAAACAACTGTAAAATTTTTTAAAGAATTTGGAAAACATAAGGTGGGGATCGTTGGTCCACTTGATATGGAATAAACCAGAACTCTTACCATTAAAGAATTGATAATAGTTATCAAGTTCAAAGTCTTCCCAAAAATTAGTTATGAGGCTTACCTTTGGTCAACAGCTAATGATAGTATATAATAAAGTTATACGGTCCACTTTTAATTTACATAAAACGGCATCAATCACGGCCTTTACTTGTTAACTTTTGACTCAATATTATACCTTGCCAACCTAAAAGAATTTTATAGAACAACCATTCAAACACATTTTATAAAGGATTACATGGCTTCAGACGATTCTTACAGACAAACAAGAAAATGTTGTATAGAGCTGCCCTTTATGATATCTACCGACAAGACAAAACATTCCCCTTCAACATAATAAAGGATTGGAATGAAATACCGTACCAAATAAAGGACACTGTGGTAAAAATAATAATAATAATAATAATAATAATAATAATAATAATAATAATAATAATAATAATACCTACAAAGATACCTTACAGTTTACACGGGAACAGATCCCACACAAAGACCAGGTATACCTAAAATAAACATAAACAGCAAAACAGGGGAAATTTTATCTTACATGAACACACATATCTTACCACAGTACATTGAAGAAAATCTGTCTTTAGAATACATACACCTACTTATTTACACTGGGGCTCTTACAGTTATATCCACACTGGGTAGGAAACCAATCCATAAAAACACACAAAATTCATATACCCAACAGAAACCTAAATGGCAAAAGCGGATTGAGTCTGAGATTGACGAAATCCGCAAGCAGTTAGGTAGACTTACGCAGTACACTAAAAATAACGCTTCATCAAAGCAGAACAAACGCCTCAGACAATTATTTAAGAAGATTAAAACACACACCAGACATGAGCAGCACAATCAACACATTACAGAATATATGGACACATTAAAACAAAAGTTAGCTGCAAAAACACAACGCCTGAAGAGATACAAAACATGCACTCAGCGCAAACAGCAGAACAAGTTATTCGCAAACAATGAGAAGACATTCTATAAGCAGTTAAACAAAGATTATACATAGACACAAAACACTGGTCTGCCAACACAAACAGCACTCCAACATTATTGGTCGTCTCTTTGGTCTGTCTCAGTTGAACATAATAGGGAAGCTAGCTGGATCAGGGAAGAGGAGCAATTAGCATCCACACTATCAAACATGCCTTATACTGACATAACAACAGATGAACTCTCACAAGTCATTAAACGTACTCACAATTGGAAGGCTCCAGGTGTAGATAGGATTCAGAACTTTTGGTATAAGCGCTTCACCTGTTTGCATCTGGCCCTTGCAAAACAGATTTCCAACACTTTGCAAACACCACAGACATTGCCACATTTCCTCACACAAGGAATAACATACATGGTACCAAAGTCACATAACACTACAGATCCCACACAATATAGACCTATCACATGCTTGCCTACACTTTACAAAATAATAACTGCCTGTATCGCAAACAAAATTTATACACACATAGACACAAACAACATTCTCACTGAGCAACAAAAGGGATGCCGTAGAAACCACATGGGTTGTAAGGAGCAACTCCTGATAGACAGTGTGGTCCTACGGCAAACTCACAATAAACATCGACACCTCCATGCAGCCTACATTGATTACAAAAAGGCCTTTGATAGTGTTCCACACTCATGGCTTTTATATACACTACGATTATATAAAATAAACCCTACACTTATCACTTTTTTAGAAAGTACAATGCTGCATTGGAGAACTACACTACACCTCACACTCAACAGTGAAACCATCACGACTGACAAAATACAGATAAACCGGGGCATCTTCCAGGGTGACTCACTGAGCCCACTCTGGTTTTGTCTTGCACTAAATGCACTTTCCAACAGACTGAATAGCACAACTTACGGCTACACAATTAAACATAATAAAAGCTGCCACTACACGCTCTCACACTTACTCTACATGGACGACATGAAAATCTACGCCTCCACACAAACACAATTGCACCAATTACTTGACATTACACAAACCTTTTCAAAAGACATACACATGCAGTTTGGGTTGGACAAATGCAAAACCATTCACATTGAAAATGGAGTACTCAGGGAAGGGGGCTTCACGTTAGATGAACCAGATCACATTGCTGCTATGGAAAATGACGAATTTTACAAATATCTAGGATTTAAGCAAGCCAAGCTTCTGGAGCACAAACACATAAAGAATACACTCACTAAACAATATCTTCATAAGCTAGAGACAATACTTAAAACGCACTTAAATTCCAGAAATTTAATCAAGGCCATCAATGCTTATGCCACGCCAATACTTTCCTACTCCTTTGGAGTCATACAGTGGACACACACAGATCTTGAGGGACTTGAAAGGAAACAACGTAAACTGCTTACAAAGCACAGAAAGCACCATCCACACGCAGCTATTGAAAGACTCACCCTGCCTCGTTCAGAGGGAGGCAGAGGTCTTATTGACATAACAGATCTACACCAGAAACAGACTCAGTCACTCAGAGAATTCTTTCACTCTAAACAACACACATCACCATTACACAAAGCAGTCTGCATGGCTGATACAAAATACACACCTCTGAATCTGAACAGCATGCAGAACACCCATAACATTCCTACAACATGCACTAAACTTCAATCGTGGCTCGGAAAGCAACTCCACGGTAGACATCCTTCTGACCTCAACCAGCCACACGTCGACAAAAAAGCGTCGAACTTTTGGTTGAGTGAAGGGAGTCTCTTTGGGGAAACTGAAGGAACCATGATTGCCATACAAGACCAGGTTATTAACACTAAAATCTACAGAAAACATATTATCAAAGAATCGACTGACGGGTCTTGCAGGAAATGCCATATCGCAGAGGAAACCATCCAACACGTCATACCCAGTTGCAAAATACTCACGCAGACAGATTATTTGCACAGACATAACCAGGTAGCCAACGTCATACATCAACATCTAGCTAAGATACACAAGCTAAGGGACATTCACACTCCTTACTATAAATATATCCCCGACACTGTCTTAGAGAACACCACACATAAACTATATTTTGACAGAGCTATAATCACTGACAAAACTATCCCTCATAACAGACCAGACATTACACTAGTAGATAAGCAAAACAAAGTGACTTACATAATTGATATCTCCATCCCCAACACACACAATTTACAAAAGACATACACTGACAAAATCACTAAATATACGGATCTTGCACACGAAATAAAACGCCTTTGGGGAGTTAACAGAGTACACATTGTTCCTATCATTCTTTCCGCCACTGGGGTTATTCCACACTCGTTACACAAAAGCCTGTCAACACTAAATTTAAACCCACACTTATACAAAACCTTACAGAAAGCCACAATTCTAAACACATGTCACATAGTAAGGAAATTCCTACACTCAAACATCAATACTCCCACGAGTGGATAACTTTCCCTCCCTCGCATTTGAGTCCCTTGGGCTTTGGCCCTCTTTTGGGTCCGCCTCTGGGATTGGCTTCCGGACTTGATCCGAGTTTGGTTTCCCCAAACAATGACAATAATAATAATAATAATGACAATAACACAGGGTGATTACAAAAGAACTTCACACTTTTAAAAATTTATTACATCAAAGCTATTCAGAATATAGACACACCACATACGGATTCTTAAAGAAAAACTCTTGAAGTTTATTGTGACACAGTTAAAGATGTTCAGTATGCCCTCCTGTCGTGACACGGCATACATCAATGCGATAGTCGAATTCGTCCCAAACACGCATTAACATGTCTCCATCAATCCCACGTATCGCTACCGTAATGCGTTCTTTCAGCTCGTCTACATCATGGGGAAGGGGTAGGGTGAAGACCTTGTCCTTTACACACCCCCATAAAAAGAATCACAAGGTGTGAGGTCGGGGCTCCGCGGTGGCCACTTTGCAAGTTCCAGGTTTTTGTTTGCTCGACCAATCCACCGCTGTGATTTCTTTTTATGGGGGTGTGTAAAGGACAAGGTCTTCACCCTACCCCTTCCCCATGACGTAGACGAGCTGAAAGAACGCATTACGTTAGCGATACGTGGGATTGATGGAGACATGTTAATGCGGGTTTGGGACGAATTCGACTACAGAGGGGCATATTGAACATCTTTAACTGTGTCACAATAAACTTCAAGAGTTTTTCTTTAAGAATCCGTATGTGGTGTGTCTATATTCTGAATAGCTTTGATGTAATAAATTTTTAAAAGTGTGAAGTTCTTTTGTAATCACCCTTTATAATAAAATAATAAAAATATAAATATAATAACTGAAGGGAGAAGCTCCAAGTTGCCCCCTACAGGCGAAAGCCCAGAATGGGGTTGATAAGTATATACATAAGAGTAATGGAAGAAAGAACAGAAAAAAAAACTAAATTAATATCAAGAAAAAACATGTGTTGATAAATGGCTAAGTTAATATCAAAAGTTAATATTAGAAGTTAATATCAGAAGATTGAAAACCGGTAAAAAAATTACTTAATATTTAAATAATGGGTTAGTGTTAGAGATATGCGTCCTTCATTTATACTCCATCATTATAGTATTAGCGGAGCGCAAGAAACGAACAGAAGAAATTTGAATACCTTATATATACACTCACTCACCAAAAGTCATGGCACACCTGCCTAATAACGTGTTGGGCCCCCTCTGGCCCGGATAACGGCGGCGATCCGTCGTGGAAGAGAGTCTACCAGGCCCCGGAACATATCCACCGGCACTGCAAGCCATGCCGCCTTCACTGCACTCCATAACGATGCTACATTTACCAGTTGTGTTGGTGACGACCTGATAGATCGTTCGATGACGCCCCACAAAAGTTCAGTGGGATCGAAATCTGGGGAGCGTGGAGGCCAAATCATTGTCGTGAAGTCGGTAGCATGTTCCTCCAGCCACTGCCGTGTCATAAGGGCCGTGAGTGGGGGCGCATTATCTTGCTGGAAGATGCCGTCGCCCGCGGGATAAAACAGTTCATGAAGGGGTGCAGGTGGCCTCCAAGCAGATCGACATAGGAAGTAGCACGCAGAGTGGATGTCAGATGCACCAATGGACCCATTGCATGCCACGAGAAGACACCCCAGACCAGTATGGAGCCTCCACCTGCCTGAGTGGTCCTCACCTGACAAGCGGGGTCCATGGTTTCGTTTGGCCTGCGCCAGACGCGGACACGACCATCGGCCGATGCAGCTGAAACCGTGACTCGTCGGACCAGGCAACCTTTCGCCAGTCCTCAGCGGTCGAATGTCGATGTTGGTTGGCTCTGGCTAGGCGTTGCCGACGATGTGCAGCTGTCAAGAGTGGCACCCGTCGTGGCCTCCTGCTCCCAAAGCCTGCAGCTGCCAAGGTTCGCCGAATTGTCGTCACAGTTGTGGGACGTCCCTGGTTGTACCGCATGGTGATTTGTAAATATCCCGTACAAGTGATTCGGCATGCGCAGAAAAAGAAAGATTGCTCATAAACACTATTCCCAAATCAGAGGCCATAGACTTCCTTTCGAGGAGAACGTCCATCAAAAGATAATCAAAATAGAAAGAGAAAACCTTTCTAATAAAAGAAATCGCAAAAGATTTACCAGGATTAAATGAGGGATTGTTCCTCGAGGCCCAGATGTTCACATCATTCAACGTCCCCTGTAGTAGAGCACAATCCGCTTAGTTTGCATTACGACTAAAGATCTTCAGATCATCAGCATATAAAAGAAAGCCAATATTTTCAGACGTGACGCATAGGATAAATCCGCTACAAAAATGTTGATATGATCCGCTATATGGGGCCCAACGGAGAGCCCTGGGGAACACCACTACTGATGTCACTTCCAGTCCGTCAACACGAAAGGTAAAGCAGAGCTAAACCAGGTACGTAAAATGTTTGAGAAACCGATAAACCTTAATTTATAAACTAACAGATCAATACTTACATGATCGATGCCTTAGAGAAATGCAGGTAGACAACGTTCTATGATCTAAATGCAAAAAAAGAAAATGGAAATTAGCTAATTTAGTCTGGGCAAAGCGATGTTTCCTGAAACCATGCTGTTAGTGGGCAAATATCGATCTATAAACTTCGAGAGACCATTAGCAACAATGGTCTCCAGAAATTTTATCGGCAAGATGATCAAAGTAATAGGGCGAAAATCTCTAACGCCTCTCGCGAAATTTATGTTTTTAGGAATGGGACAAACTGTTACCGACTTCCACTTGAATGGGTATCTTCCAGTACCAAACGAGAGATTGAACAATCCAGCAAGGGCTATATATGGAGTTTACCCAAAAATTTTTTAGACACCTTGTAAAGTCACTGTTAATATAAACACTGAAAATCAATCAGAATTTGCATTTCTCAATTCCCACGTGCATCCTTGTCGAGGATATGTTGTCGAAGTTGGATTTAGTGCCTTAAATTTGAATGATTCGTAAATGTTTCTTATACCGAACTTAAATCGTCTTGTCGTATGTCTACCAAAATAGTATGCATCACAGTTGATCAAAACGACTTATTATTGGCTTTCTGCTGTGTCCGTTCCTTTTGAATGTCTGCAGACATCTGTGTTCCATTCTTCATTTATGTGTTCTATTCTCCTTAGTAGGTTTCCGTCGTTGATATATCCTGAAAGAAGCTCTCAACATCCTTGCCATTTACATGGCCAGGACAAAAAAAAGTTCAAATGCAAGTCCAAAATATGCACTCCAGGGCTTTGTAGTTTTCCGGAAGTGTACGAATCATTTGTTTGTACGATCTACTAGTTTCCCAACGTTACAACTTCATGAAATTACAGTGTTTCTGCTTCAGGATTTGTTCAAAATTTTGATCTTTCATGAACTCCCTTTATTATAATTCAACAAATGATTTTTGGTTTGATTATTCTATAAAATTTTCTATGTACAAGAATACAATCTCGTCCATTGCGATTTATCCTTTTAACTGTATTCTTTATCGAACCGACTTTGATATGCAATGGTGGAAAGTCGACTTCTCATTTTCAGTAAAAAATTATATCTCTTACAAAAAATGGAGCCCTTAAGACAAAAACAATCTTATTTTCGAAATCATCAACAAATCATCACAAGAAACAGCCAAAATTTTCTATTTAGCAATATTACTGTCGACCTACTTGTTATTAAAGAAAAGCTGCAAATATACGAAGATTCGAAAAGGAGCAATCCACCGCAATTTTAGCTAGACAATACAGCAAGTGAGACAGCGGCGTTGGCTCCCAAAGAAAAAATTAATGAGATATTCAATATTTGAAAAATTAGCCAATACGATGATTCAATAGGGGAGGCCGTGGCCTGGTGGGGTTTCACTAAAACACAACTTCAGAAGTTAAGCAACATCAGGCACGGCTAGTCACAATCTTTCTCCCTGGATGGACGTATTGGATTACAATAAAAAAACTAAAAAAAAACTAGAGATTTATTGTAGGAATTCCAATTTTTGATGCCATATTCACAGATAATGCAGTATCGGGACGTTTTCACAGAGATAAAATTATTGTATCTCTTAACCACTTTATTCGATTTCATTTTTTGATATGAACTATAAAGATCACCGAAACTGCGGATAAACGATTAAGTAAACTGACTTCAGGTGTAAAACATAATTGGTACTTGAAAGGATTTTAATTAGTAGTACAATTATTGAAGACATACAGTATTGATGAACTTCATCAGCAGAAAATTCAAAATGTACCAAAGTCATTTCAAATAGTTAAAAAACAAAACACTTCTTTGACCGCGAATTAGCAGTCTTTACAAAAATAAAACTGACGCATATGAGTGAGACAACGATGAATCCGATTAGGTGAGAATTTGAAGGCCGCGATTGCCGAAATCAACTGAAGATGATGTCTAGTCGATTGTCGTTCCTTTATTCACGGTCGAAGAAAGCGCTTCACACTACGTGACATTGTCGTAGTTCGGAAGGTGATGTACGGAGAACTAAAATATCCAATAGCAAAAAAAAAAAAAATAATAAAAAATAAAAAAAATGTCATGATGAATTATAGCACGGATTACAAAATTAAATTTGTTCTCAGTAGGAATAAATAACTTTAAGTTCAAGGTAACTTAATCAACACGCAAACTACTAATAAAGGAGGCCGCAATAAGCAATCCCTCCTGTCGGCTGATTATACAATGTAATAGGCTCGAATCGAAAATGAATAAATCCAATATTTTTAATCGGCAATACTTGCTTTATTTTAAATTTAGGAAATAATTCAAGAACTTTTGGTGATAGTTTTATTATCGATATCAATGAAAGTTGCCGATAGATTTTAACAGAAGCTTAATTGAATATTAGGTCGTTCATTAAAAAACGGGCCAGCGGATTATATAGGAAACCAGAGACTGGGCTAAGATGTAGATACGAGCCTGACGAATGCGAAGCAGGCGCTGTTCCCCGCTATTGGCAGCACTGTCGAGCACGGAAATTAAAAACGGATGACAGGCGCGCAGCGTGGCCGTCCATTCAGTCAGTTGCTGTGATCGCGACTGAAACGGCCGCAATGCAGGCATCCAAAGAAGTGCAGCGGGATGTTGTGCAGTTCCTGATAGCAGAAGGTGTAGGGCATCCCGTCGCGGAATCGCTTGTTCCACTCTTTCACCTTAGTGATTGATATGCAGTGCTCACCGTATACTTGCACCATTCGACGATGGATTTCAAGACCCCAAAAAAATTAGAGTAGTTTTCAGAAAAGAGATTTGATCAAAAGTCTTGCTTACAGATCTCGTGTCCGTCCCTCGTGGAGGTTGTTGCCACCTCTGATGTGAAATGGCTTCTTGGGAGCTTACTTCTTGCTGGCTGTGGAGGAACTCGCCAAAAATCCCCAACGGCGGCCTCTTTTATGCGCCGCTGTCGATTTGACTAAGGCGCTTCCAAAATTTGTTCTTTATTAATTTTCCCGCCTTGGAGTTTCCATTATACTCTTCGAAAGGGAAAGCTTTCGCTTTCAATCCACGCGACACTGACAGAAGCGAAGAAACATTTTTAGTTTACTACACCAATTTCTGACATGATAATGTTTTAAGGTTGGACATCATTCTACAAAAAGCATGATGCAAAAACGACACGAAAAATGTTACAGAAAGAGTTTTGCATTGTTGTTGCATGTCTAAGCATTGTTGGCGCCAGCTTGAAGCACACGCCGGCACTGAAAAGTCATCTGACCATTGTCATCTGAGCAACAATTTTCATTTAAATCTTTACTACAGAGATATTACGAAATATATTGAAAGTGTGGTAAAGATAGCGCCTCTATACTTCGCTGTCTTACTTAGCAAACTTAGATAAGGTAAATAGATCAGCCATTTGGATAAACTAAATATCAAACACCTAATGGGAAGTTGAGCGGAAGTTGTTGGAGCAAAACGAACCAATCACAGTCCTCGTTACTTATATTCCATCTTAGACGTGTAGATAATGGACTAACGTTTTGCTTTCAGTGTTTTGAATGAAGACTAATGAATCCTAATGTATTGGAATAAACTCTTGTCCATTACGATAAATATATTTTATTACTCACAATTTAATTAATTATTTTGAAACATTGAAGAATGTTTTGATGCTTTCTGAAGTCTTCATCTTATTTATAATTTATGCGTTTGTTGAAATTCTATGTGCTTTGAAGTGCTTAATTTATTTCTACAGATTCCTTCCTCTTTATAGTTATCAATAAAATCTTGTAAACATTCCAAGGAGGAGCTTTAGCAGCGAAGCAGAAATACATTTATACATTTATTAAAAAGAAATAAATCCCCTTCCACGAGTAGGGTAAGGCAAGTAGCAGATCCTGCAGTCATCTATTTTTACCCCTTTATCTACACTTATACCTCTCCCCAAGTTTTTTAATCAAAAAATTGATTTTCTCGAACGTAATATGTAGAAAATGTAAAAAAGCTCGTATTTTCTTTCCTTTCTCATTATTTCCAAACGTATGATATATCACATGCCATATGTTGCCATAGTTCTAACGACCAAGTGACTGCCACCTCCGCAAATCCGACCCCAATGGAACAATTGGGTCTAAACTTCATATTAATGTAGATCTTCCCTAGAGGAATCTGGATACTGAATATCACTCTTTTATGTACCTAAATAGCACATAGATCTTCTATCCTCTCTGACTCCCACCCCCGTAATTCCGACCCCTGTGTACCAATCAAAACCAAACTAAATAGTGCAGATGGACATGCCCACAAGAAACTACATTCCGAATTTCAATCTTCTACCTCAAAAAATATAGAAATTATGAAGGGGACGGACTGACATTATAAAACCAATAAGTAGCTCCATTCTTCCGCTACTTAACAAGAAATTAAGCCTCCCGTGGAAGGTATAGGAAATTAGCGGAAGCCCTGAGTTCATTTATTTTTTTTCCTTCATCTGCACTTTTTAACCCCATTTAAATCAAAAATTGATTTTCTCGAGCCTTGTATTTAGATAATATAAAGAACCCTATCTTCTTTCCTTTCCCATCATTTTCGATCGAATGGTATATCACACCCTAATGTTGCCATAAGGTTCTAGAGACTAAGTGATTGCACCCCTACAATTCCGACACTATTGGGACAATTTGGCCCAAACTTTACAGTGATGTTGATCTTACTTAGAGGAATCTGCATACCGAATTTCACTCCTTAATATGCATAAATACGCGTAGATCTTTTGGTCCCCTCTAATTTCCGGCCCCGAAACTCCGACCCCAGTGGGCCAATCAAAACCAAACTAAATAGTGAAGGTGCACATGCCCATAGTAAGCTACATTCCGAAATTCAACCTTCTACCTCAAAAAATGCTACACAAAATTGTTATATAAGGGATACTAAAGTAGAGGAATGTACATTATAAAAACCCATGTTCATCATTTGCTAGAGATTTGTAAATCACAGCAAGCCGACCCTTAAAGCCAGTTTTTGTAAGCATTACATATACAGGTGTCTCAAAACTCCACGTAGAGAGATAGTAAACATAGCGCTGAAACATATTCTCATAGGATAGAATATGAGACAGATAGGTGGCACTTGGGCTTCCTCATTAAGGCTTGTGACGGCGTACCTTCGGGAAATTCGCGTACGCGTTAGCTGAAGGTAATAGAAGAGCCGCTGAACGAATGTACCCGAAAATGAATGCGTACCACATGCGGAGTCGGTATCAGGCATGCATCACTTCGAACACCTCTTGTGAAACTGTATTTTGTGTCTACCGGTTGTTGTACTGTTAAGTTTTGCCTAATAAAGCGCTTTACACTGCTTCCGGTATTGTTTTTTTGCTGTCTTTGTGTCTTGTCTATCTCCTGCGGATGGCGTTTCCAGTGATGTTTTCGTATGCGAATATGGTTCAGCGTGATGTTCTCTAGCTCCCCTCAAAGTTTATACGTGCACACAATAGCAATAGTAAAACAAAGAAAAATGGAAATCATAAATCCACATAGAAAACCTTTAATGATTCGGTTGTATATTTCGAGGGCTATTTGCTGAGAATTGGAACATGGGTGAAAAATGTGAAATATATAGATGAAAGGAAAGGAATGGATGGAATGTACGGACATTTAACAAGACGCCAACATTTTGCTCCTCATGTTTATTAAGGTAGTTGACATAATATTACAGGTTTCATGTTCCATAATTATAGTAAACATACCGATTCTAAAGAGTATGGAATGGCATTATTCCTGAGAGCTTCTTCCAACTCTCCGTGGTATTCTCTGGTATTTCTCCCATGGCGAACGGCTATTTTGATATACGAGCGTTGTTCAACTCGGGTTACATCCATCCTGCACGGCGATTGACTAAATACCGATTTAACATTGCTCTCTGTGCAACAACCGCCAATACTACGAATGCATGGCTTCCTTGAGACATAGGCTATAGCATTTTATGATATTATCCCTTAGCTCTGAGAAAAAAAATAGTCGTCATGACTTAAGCCTCAAACCTCGTATACATTCGAATCATTAAAGAATATCTATGTAGACTTGCGATTTCAATTTCAATTTTTTTGTTTTACTATTTGTACGTGGAGTTTTGAGACACCTTGTACATAAAGATCTGACTACAAGAACAGCAAACATTCAAGAAAGGACACCTGAACTCAACTTAAAGTTACTGATGATATTTCTTTCCGATCTTCATAACGTTTAATTCTAACTCGACGTAAATTGTCATGCTGATGAAACATTTGTAAACGCAAACATCTAGGAATTTCAATTGGAATTTCTTTGTGTAGCCAGACGTCTCGTCATGTGATTCTTTTATTTATAATTGAGCCTTTGGCATGGGAAAAGTAGTAAGTGCCAAAATTTCGATATTTCCGCGAATTAATAGATTTTGAGCTATCACTGTAACACGGTGATATTTTTGGCACTTATCACCTTTCCTATGTTAATGCTTCAATTCTCTTTTAAAATATTTCAAAGCGGCATATTAAATAAGCCAGTGAAGTAAACCAATGCAGCAAATTTGTTAAGTTTTATTGTTCGAGGCTACATTTCACCTGATAAATAGTAATCGAAACCTAATGTTTACAACCATTTGTTACGTGAACAAAGTAAAATTTTTTCAGTAGCCAATTATCACTTTCATTTGAATAACCCTTAAAAATTAAAAGTGATTCTCATGATAATTTTACTAATAGCATTGAAAATTAAAAATTCTGCTTTTCTTGTTTTAAATAATTCTTCAAACCTAAGTATACATTTCATTTTGCAAGAAATTTAGGTTTAGAACATGTTTGCCAAGCATTATAAATTAAAAATATTTAATTACAATCAAACCATATTAGGTTAGGCTGCTTGCACGCTAAGAAAATATAATATCAAACTCCAAAGATATTCTTTAATTTTTTGTATATCATTATTCGGTATTACACAAATCTCTCGAAGCATTTTTAATAATGTTTCTATTTTATAAACTTTACTTTAGAAAATGCCTTCTAAGTAATCGTTTTAAATTCGAACTGCATATTTGACTGAATCAAACTATAAATTTTGCATCGAAAGCAGATTTAACCCTTTCAGGCACGTATTAAAACGAGACAAAATACAAATAATTTGGTAAATGCTCTTTATTACTACACCTATTTAAAAACTGAATACATGAACAAAATTAAAAACAATGAAACAATGTATTTTTTAAACAATGAAACAATGCGTTTTTTGAACAGTGAAACCACTATGCATGAGTTAATTTATTGAAGGCATTAGACATATCCTACATTGCAAATAGACAAATACCATCTTGTTTTAGGTGCTTTTTCTGTCGTGCTGCTCTGAGCACAACGTCTTCAGTTTTCATGAATGAGCATTGTTTTGAATGAACCATTAGTAATTCTTTTGGTACATGTTGTTTCAAGGTACTGACTTCAAGATGGCAGTAGTTTTAACAATAAACGAGGTGGTTTTATGCTAGAACCAATGTGTAAGCGAACCAAATACAAACTCGATGGTGGTTTCAGAGGGCTACCAAATTCATTATCATGCAGAAATGCACATTTTCTTTTAATTAGTAAAATTTGATTATCAGAAAAGGACTAAATTATTCAACATTACATTGCTCATCAATGAAAACTGCCTCATGTAATTATAATGTTGTTCTAAGCGAGTGAAGCAATTTCTACGACAAACATCATTACATAATCAAATAACGTCAAGTCCAAAATTTGCATTGGGTAATCCGAAATAACGAGTTCTTCTGAGGTCATATCAAGTTCAGAAAAAAATGCCAATAAAAACTTCACTCGTGCAGAATCGAAATTTTTTTTTCAAGAAACAACGTGAAGACTGATTTTTTGTTGGTTTTGATGATTTGTTTTAAAGCGGCTTTAAGAAGAAGTTTGAGGAAAGAATGTTAGAGTGTAAAAAATAAATCAATGGGTGGCTGCACACTTTAGATAATAAGCATCGATTTTATTAATGATGTTTAAAGAAGAGGATGGTTGTATATGAGAAAATGAAAGATGACGAGATGCTTGCGAATGTTGAGCCTCTTTACTTGTCGTGATGAGCCCCGAAGGGATTCAGGGAGAAAAATCGAAGCAAAGGAAATTTCAGTATTGAAGAAGATTTAATTAAATATGAAATTACCACATAATTAAAAAACACATTTCCAAACCAGACGTTTTTAAATAATTTCTACTATTAAATAATTTATCATAGAGCAAAGCATTTCGTTCTTTCTTCGCTCTTCAGTCGACGGTGTAAATTTTACCCTCGCGTACATTTCTGGCAAAGCTTATTAAAGCTTATTTTAATTTCAGTTGCCGTTAAAAGCTGAATGCATTAAAGTTATGACGTTCGTAATTTCTTTAGTTCTTTTTTGAAACACAAAACAAATCAGAAAAACATTACGGATACCAGTTTTATTCTTTCGTGGTGAAGATAAACAAGAGCAACGACAAACCACAAAGGTTTTATTACTAAAAGGTCTCAATTTAAGTGGATCAAAAGTACCAAATAAAACTTTTAAGAATTCAGGGGAAGTTTTCACGTGTCAAACGAAAACTTCTTTGATAAAAAAAAGTCTTCCGAAGAAAAGCAAGTAGCTGTTAACTTGGAATAATAGTAGAAATTTAAACGCAGTTTAATTAATAATATCCAATTTAGAATCAAATTCTTTATTCTGGAAAGAAGCAAATATTATAAAAGATTTATTTATTGTATAATTTTGGAAACTCAACAAATCCTTATGTTCTGCAGTTGCTCAATAAAGGAAGCTAATAAGTCAAATAAAATAAGCATTAAGATATCAATGTTTAAATTTCCAAAACTTTAGCTTCTGGCTAAGATAGTCAAAAAAATGTTGGGAATTCGATCCTTTTTCTAGATCAGATGTTTATATTATGTCTTTTTATTATACACACAAACGCATAGAAATAGTAGACATTCTTAATGTACCAGGGGCATTCAAATTTGACCTGGGTTTTATTTTTTGTAAATTTCATTGTTGTAAAAATCTAAACTTTCACTGTTGGGATGGCAACTACCGCCTGTCGTGCAAATGCAACACCACTCATCCGGTTCCCATGACAACCGATTGTTTGTTTAAACAAAATGGCAGACAACGATGTGTCGACCAAAGTGGAACAACGAATAGTCATCAAGTTTCTCCACAACGAAGGTGTGACAGCATCTGAAATTCATCAGAGACTTCAAAGACAGTTCACCGAATCAAGTTTGTCTCGATCATCCGTCTTTGCTTGGTGCCAGAAGTTTGAAGGAGGGCTAGAATCCACCGGCAATAAACCTCATAAGGCAAGGCCAGCAACTGCTGTCAATGATGGCATCATCGCACGAATCTATGAGTTGATAAGGGACTACAGGCGGAATCATGTCAGAGAATTGGCTTCAATACTGAACTGGAAGTGTGGAGATCATCATCCTCGATAAGGTGAAATTCAATAAGATCAAGCAACTCTCCGAGGATCACAAAAGCATCCGGGTGGAAATCTGTTCCATGCTGCTGCAGCGATATGATAGGGAAGGTGACAGCTTCCTAAGGCGTGTTGTGGCCACCGACGAGACATGAATTCATCACCATACTCCTGAAAGCAAGCGTGCGAGCATGGAGTGGCGACACACTGACTCACCACGACCCAAGAAATTCAAGATGACACCGTCGGCAACGAAAATGATGGTGACTGTATTCTGGGACATTAAGGGTATCATTCATGCCGATTTTCTGGAAGAACGTCAACCATAATTGCATCCTACTACTGTGACATTTGAGAACGCCCCTGAAGCCGGCACTAAGGAAAAAAGCGACCAGGACTCCTTATCAGTGCTGTTTGTTTTCTGCAAGACAATGCCAGACCACACACAGCCAAACTGACTACGGACACACTGACGGAATTCAAATGGGACATCTTACTACATCCTCCATACAGCCCGGATCTCTGCCATTGCGACTATCACCTTTTTGGACCATTGAAAGTGTTCTTGGGAGGGCAGAGGTTCGACTCCAATGAGGAAGTGGAAAAAGGCTGTCCTGACGTGGTTTCGACATCAGCCTGAAGATTTCTACAGAACTGGTAACCAGATGCTCCCAGAACGCTGGAAAAAATGTGTAGAGAAACAAGGAGAGTTCCTTGAGAAACACACATCGTGTGTGTGTGTGTGTGTGTGTGTGTGTGTGTTTGTGGTTTCCTGATTTTAATAATTTTTCAAATTTGAACGCCCCTTGTATATGAAGAATTCAACGAAGTACCGAGTTATGAAATCCTGCTTAATAAATATATTTAACCGATTTATCTATTTAAGGCATATCCATTAACAATCTAACCAAGTCACATCCGACCCATTGCCATTTGAATTGTTGTATCCGCTTTATGACGTCGAATACTTTCGTTAGTTCTCGAATCCAAGTGGCCCGTTTTTTGCCTCTCCTTGTGATACCTAGCATACAATCTTCATTGGGTAGTCTCTGTAGTCGTTGGATGATATTACTGATTGGTGTCCATATTCTTAATGAAAACGAAAACATACTCCAGTCTTAATTATACAGGGTGTATCAGACCACCCCTGCCAGGTCTTTTTCTTAGAGTTTCGCCATCCTAGAGTTTTGGGGAAAAAATTTACATGACTAAAGACTATGTGAAGAATTTAATGGTGGCTATCCCATTTTCGGAAATGCTTGGATATGGCCGTTTCTGCCCCGGGTCCGCCCAAAAACTTTAAATAGGAACATGGGTCGAGTGATGTGTCGTTGGATAGGTCTTTCAAAAAGAAAACGTTTTTCTACGGAACTTTTTTTTTTTCAATCGGCTTCCTTCAGAAAAAATTATTTCTTTTTCCGGACCTAACCAACGACACGCAGGCGGAGTCATGCATAAACAGGGGATGTTAAGTCAAAGCACAATCTTTCGAGATGTAGAATTGCAAACGAAAATGCTTTTTAAACATGGCAAACGTTTTCTAGAGTGTACACTATCTGCATAATTTTCAATCTTAATATGTTGAAAATCATCTGGCTTTATGTAGATCAATTTTTATATTTAATAAAATAAATATTGCCTTGTTCCTCTTACATTATGAATTTGTTTATCTTTTCTGACGTCCCCAAAGGGAGGAAAACATTGCGAACCTTGACTCATTTGAACTCGAAGTCTATTTCGCATTTTTAAAATAAAAATTTACTTGTCTAAGCTTGTCTATAATTTACTTCTGTCATAAAAAATAACAAAACAAAACTTTCCTCCATTGCTAGTGTTTCTTTCATTCTTGGAAACAATTTTGAAACGTTTTCCGAGAAAATGCACAGGTTCTAGCAAACGTGACTTTTTTGAATCAATCGAGTCAAAACGTCGTCCTTTTAACGTCACTTTCAGTTTGAGATATCAAAAAAAGCCTCTCAACGTCACTTTGGGTGCAGAATTAGGCGAACAAGAAGGCTATTAAATGATGTGAAACTCCCATTGACCTGCTTTATTCTAGAATTATTTAATAAATATAGTTCACGTGTATGCAGCTAACTGCAACGGTAATCACAATTGCTATATTGCTCGCTTCAACCAAATGCGGCATGTGACCTACAGGCGGATTCTGGTTGAAATTTGGCACCAAATGGTTTGAATAGTGGCACGTGCCAAAAGTCATATGTTTCACCAAAAATTGTTAGATTAAGAGCGATGTTATGCGAGAATACATGGTAACGATGAAACATTTGTCGATTTTGCCTCCAAGAATCAGGCTTTTTTTCCTATTATTTACATGAAGTTCAGTATTGTTGGAACAATTACCGAAATAAAGAAACTGCTTCTAGAATTAACAATGAGTAGGTAGATTTTGACGACACGTTGCGGTAACACCCTATTTTCAACAGGCATATGACTACAAATAGTATAGTCAACTATCTTATAATACGACTCATTTCTAGCGTATTGTATGGAAACCGCATTATATAGGCGGCGCAAGTTATATTTCAAAAGTCTACGGAAATGATCTTCCCCCGTTTATGCTAAATTTACATATATTTATTAATCGTCAAAACAACAAGTAATGGTCAGAATGCTTGTGGATACAAACAATTAGAATACACTGACTAAGAAAACAACGTGCTGCGGATTTCAGTATGTTATTTTCCAGCCTTGCGCTAGATTCCAAAAAAAGAAACACCTAGCTACAAAAGTAGCGCTTGTTGGCGTATTGTTTCAAACGCTGAAAAATTTTCTGAACAAATGTCGTAATCATAGCAGCCAATATTTTAATGTTAACCGATGTAACTGTCTTCTATCTTTCATTAAATATTCGTCGATCCATCACATGATCACATGACTTGGAGCAACGACTCCGATCGAATAAAAGAACGCACCCTATTTGCAATAAGATCGAGTTTAATGAGTTTTCACCCGTGTTGAAATAATTATGGTAGGAGTTTGATGGCCACGGGGTCCAGGTGCAGGCTTTTCACTCCACTTATTCACCGAAGTGCGGGTTCGAATTCCGCTACGAGCACGGATATTTGTTTGTATTTATTTCTGTATATGGAATCTCCAACGAGTCTTGAATCTTTCATCCATTCACAAGAAAAAACCGCATCAAGGAGATAGATGGTTAGAGAGATAGATCGATAGATCGATTGATCCCCTGCTAGGTTAAAATTCAAATAAGTGCAATGGTTATTTAACATCCTCGACACCGAATAGATAAAAGAAGAATAGAAAATAAGATGAATTTATTTATAAACTAGAGTTATTCCAATTCATGTAAAACGAGAAATGTTCATTAAGATTGGGACTAATTTTATTTCTCTTTCAATTTATTAGAGTTTCAGTGTTAATCTAACCGAACATGATTTTTTTCAGTATTCCCTTTGCAGTTACTGTAGATGCACTTGTACAAACGTATCTTTGAAGACGTGGCCCAGGTTGTCTTCCGCAATACAGTTTTAAAATTGCCTCCGAACATTTATAGAATGCCTTTGAAAGTAAATTCCTCTCGGTTCAGATTTCAAACGAGAAAAACGGGGAAAGTCGCAAAAATTAGTAGCTCTGGTTATAAGTCGACGCATCCCAAGTAAACAAATGAAACACTAACAAACAGTGCTGCACTCTTATAAGTATGACTTTCATCATCTGATTTTTTTCCTTTTTTTTGAAATCTCAGTCGAGGGGAATTCACTTTCAAAGGCGTTCTAAAACATTTGGAAGCCATTTTAAAGCTAATTTCGGAAGATAACCTGAGCCACGTCTTCAAAGACACACTTGTACAAGTGCATCTATCTGAAAGAGGAGTACTGAAAAAGACCATGTTTGGTTAGATTAACATTGAAACAGAAATAGAATCGGTCCAGTCATAAAGGAACATTTCTCGGTCAGATAAATTTATTGCACTAACAAGGGAACCCCACATAGCCTAACCGCCTTAACAATGGAGTTCTTGTATTGCTATGTATGCTGAAATTTTTTCGTTTTCGCGGTTTATTTTGAAAGAAACACAATTTCGTACTCTCTTATTTTGCAAGCATCTATAGCAGCTTCAGATGAGTAACATATTTCAATTTGGTGGAAATCTGTGACATACATGTTAGAGGGATTCCCTTGTAAGTCAGGATTGTATGTTGAATAGAAGAAACAGGTTAGATTATTTCTGGCCAAATATTCTGTCACAACACTTCGAACATTATCGTGATACATAATACAATCACCATACGCTCGAACATTGTCGTGATACATAATAAATGATTTCTAAGACTTTTCACCGAAACATCTTTTAAAAATTTTCTAATTTTGAGATTGCGTTGGCCAGGTTCAGCCGGATGTGGGAGTTTTCTGAGATGTGCTTCCGATGGTTAGTCTCTGTAACAACTGCAATAGAGGCAACAGAGCCGCCGCCTTTAGACGTTGACTACCTTTCTACCTCCTGAAAAAAATGTTGAATGTGGAAATAAATTACCCCCTATATTTGCTACAACATATCGTAAATTTCTGTGACTGTTTTCTTAGAGCGAAAGCAGAATTTAATGGTCGTAAACAGCTCAAGATATGCACGTTATGTTGAGTATCATTAAATCTCTCATTGCTAGACGGATGCGTACTTGGTGTGATCGAGATGCGTTTTTTCCCCCTAATTCCATATCGTTGTTTGTATGTTCAAAGATTGCTTGTGAAAAGTTTCAGACTTTGCTGAACAGCCTTTATTAAGTACCGAAAGGCTATTAGTGGGGGAAAACGTGTTTGTCCGTCTGTAACTCGGTCTTCTCGAAGCGTATGAGAGATTATCAAAACTTGTTTACGCCAATCGATAAATATAGCTCATCGCACGAACCATTTTGAAGATAATCGAAATCGGTACATTTGCACACGGTACCCCCTAAGATTTCCATATATATATATATATATCATACATATATACCCGTATGTAAGTAATATATCAAACAACTCTTAACAACACGCTATGAGCGAATATAACGTTATTAAGTATTGCTTTCACCAATTGAAAAATATGGTTCAGTGCACGAACCAATTCATCCTCTAAAATTTTCAAGGCGAAGATATAGCAAGTAATACATCGAGCAACTCGTAACGACGAGCTATGAGCGAATATAAAGTTATTAAATACCGTATATCTTCCAATAGTAGCCCCCGGCGTTTATTTTTTCAATTTAATCAATAACCGGGCGTTTATTAGAGACCGGCGCTTATTTAGCAATCTGTGTCAAATCTTATAGCTTCCACGACATCATAAACGCCACATCATATGGCCGCTTTTTTTTAAAACAGAATATGGTAGTGCGCATTAATCATTCCTTATGAACAGGATGCTTCGAGAACTAAGGGCTGAATAGCAGAGTGCATAGGATATCGAAACTTAAAGCAGTGTGCTGGGAATCCCCTCAACCCCGAAAGCGGCTCACGTGAACTGCCGCGTGGAAGAGAGTCCCTGGCGTCTATTGAGAGACCGGCGTTTATTAGAGATCGGCGTTTATTTAGCAATCCTAATTTTGAAACCCGGCGTTTATTAAAGACCGGCGACAATTGGAGACTAGGCGTCTATTAGAAGATATACGGTACGTTTTTGACAATCGATAAATAGTCGATAACTAAATAGATAAATAAACAGTTCGATGATAGTCGAATTTGGTTCAGTGGTTCTTGTGATAACGATACCATTATAGTACCATTGGAAATTTTCAATGCTAAGATATGGCAAATAATATATCAAACAGCTGTAACGACATGTCACGAACGAATATACATGGTGCCCCATTTAACCTGACAAATCAAAATAACTCGAAAGATACGCATCATACAAAAAAATAAAAAAAATACGTGTTTAATATTTTTAAAAAAGCTATCCATTGATACCAAACGATCTCCCAACCTCCCAACTCCCTGTGGGTGGGGCGGGGGGGGGGGGCCAACTTTGAAATTTTAAATGGGAAGTCCCATTTTTTATTGCAAATTCGAATTCTACGCTAAAAATACATAAGTTTTGTTTTAAACATATTTTTGATTCGTGATAGATGGCGCTGTAATCGCACAAAATAAGAATTTTTACAATTCTCGAGAATTACAGTTTGGATTGTAAAATAAAAAAAAAATACCCTTTCAATATTTTTAAAAAGCATATCAAGTGATATGTTTCTGTTCCCTCGGGGATTCTTTTTTTAGGTGAGTCCCCTCGCCTCTCACCATTCAATTAAATTAAATGCTCAAAATGATGACCTCGAACGGCAATGCACTTGTTGATTCGTGCTTCAAATGCCTGTAAACATCTCAAAAGCATGTTTGGCGTAATTGCTGAGCAAGCATTCCTTATTCGTTGCACTATGTTTTCCCGAGTTGTAGATGTTTCTTTATAAACGGCATCTTTATGGTAACCCCACAAGAAAAAATCTGGGGAGATAAGGTCTGGCGCTCTGGCTGGCTAGTGAACCGGTCCTCCTGGGTCCTCCTCTACCGATCCAGCGATTATTGTAATCCCGATATAATACCTCGCGTATTCCTAATTAATAATTTGCTGGACAACCATCATGTTGAAACCACATATTCTGTCGCACTTCCAAGCTCAGATCTTCAAGCAATTGTGGTAGTTCGTCTTCAAGAATGTTTCGGTATTTTTTTACCATTCAAATTACCGTCAATCGCCAAATAATCCGATAAGTTTATCGCCCATTATTCCACATCAAACATTAAACGACCAAGGACGCTAAGGGTTTACTTCACGAATCCGGTATGGTTTTCTACACTCTAATAATGCATGTTATGGCGGTTTGTAAATGTTGATTCATCAGAGAATAGTACACGGAGCAAAAGAGTTCTGGCTGATTTGTATTTTCTCAATGCCCATTGACAAAACGTTAGTCGGTTTTGAAAATCGTCCCCATTTAGTTCCTGATGCAAGGACCATGATACAAGGATGCAATTTAGGCAACTTCAGCATTCTCCAAACACTCATACAAGAAATTCCTGATTGGGGCGAGATTTCTCGGACACTCGCACGAGGATTATGAGCCACTGCAGCTAGTACTGCTACGAGCTGCTCGTATTTGCTTATTTTTCAAAAATTGATTAAGCACGTAATTAGAGAGGTAAGTGTCTAATAATTATCGGATAGTCTCTGAAGTACTATTGGCACGGACCATAGAGAGATGCCAACAACAAATTAATTTAAAATATCTTATTTTGTGCGATTACAGGACCATTTTTCACGATCAAAAACATACTTCAGACAAAACTTATGTATTTTTTGCGTAGATTTCGAATCTGCAATAAAAAATGGGGGTTCCTTTTCAAAATTTCCCGCCCCCCCCCCCCCCCCCCCCCCCCCCGGGGTGGGGGGGGGGGGGGGGGGGCAACTGCTATATGATTGGATGGCTTTTTTTTAAAAATATCAAGCACATATTTTTTACTTTTTGTATGATGCGTATTTTTCGAGTTATTTTGATTTGTCAGGTTAAATGGAACGCCCTGTATAAGAATAGTTACAGTAAGTTCGGAGATGGTCATATTTCATTCAGTGGTACCTATTCTAATGATACCATTATGGTACTGTTGGAAATTTTCAATGCTAAGATATGGCATGTAATATATCAAACAATTTGTAACGAAAGGTCATGGACGAATATACAGGGTGGATACAAAAATAAGCCCCCCCCCCCCTTTCATTTTCGTAACCGAAGCACATATGTCAATTTTGATGAATCTAATGAATAGGAAGTTGTGGGTGACCTATCCCATGGTGCACTTTTCATCATCCTAAATATGCAAATTAGGACACATTCAAATCCTATCTTAAAAACCGTAACAGATACACGAAAAATTCCAATTGAAGACTTGTTCAGCATGGAATTCCGAACAAAACAAAAAAAATTCCAAAATCCAATGAACGGATCACCAACAATCACATACTGAATTAATTAGTTACCTCCCTATGCACTTTACAAAGACATTTGAATGTTCAACATGCAAACCGAGAAATTACCAAAAATTACCATAATAACATTCACTTTCATGAGGAAAAGCAAATAAAAGGCATGTGTCAGCATACAGAAGACAGAACAATTCCAGGATGGCCAGCTACACTGTTTCTGAAATGGTCAACATGATCTTCTGCTTTGGATTGTTAGTGATCCGTTCATCGGATTTTGGAAATTTTTTTTTTGTTTTGTTCGGAATTCTATGCTGAACAAGTCTTCAATTGGAATTTTTGTGTATCTGCTACGATTTTTAAGATAGGATTTGAATGTGTCCTAATTTGCATATTTGGGATAATGACAAGAGCACCATGGAATAGGTCACCCACAATTTCCTATTCATTGGATTCATCAAAATTGATACATCTGCTTCGGTTACGAAAATAAAAGGGGGTAGGGGCTCATTTTTGTATCCACCCTGTATGAGAGTAGTTAGTAAGTTCTAAGATGGTCGAATTTGATTCAGTGGAATATGTTTTAAGGCTTTCAAAAACGATTCAAAAATTTTGGAAATATGTTTCAAGTGGTTTATGTGATGGCAATTTGTTTGGCCTTCGGTACTTGACTATGTCATTCTTTAATGGTTTGTTAAGTACCGAAAGGTGCTTTATGCTCTTAATGGGGGAAAACGTGTCCGTCCGTCTGTAACTCGATCTTTTCGAAGCGTATGAGAGACTTTCAAAATCTTTTCTCGCCAATCGAAGAATAAGGTTCATCGCACAAATCATTTGGAAGATGGTCGAAATCGGTACATTACTACGAGCTCTAACCGTATTATTCTGATATCCCCTACTATACCCCCTACGGATTTTCATTGCTAAGATATAGTACATCAAACAACTCGTAACGAAGAGCTATGAGCGAATATAAAGCTATTAAGTACGTTTTTGACAATCGATAAATACAGCTCGATGATGGTCGAATTTGATTCAGTGGTACCTATGCTAAGATACCATTATTGTACCATTGGAAATTTTCAGTGCTAAGATACAGCATGTAATACGCATATCAAACAACATGTAACGATATGTCATTGACGAATATATAAGAGCAGTTAAGAAGTTCGAAGATTGTCGAATTTGATTCAGTGGAACATGTTTGAAGTTTTCAAAAATGATTCAAAAATTTTGGAATATGTTTCTAATGGTTTATGTGATGGCGACTATCTTCTTGTCCTTTCGGTACTTGACTGTGTCATTCTTTAATGGTTTATTATTTTACGTAAGCATTTTATTTATTTTTATTTAATGTAATCCAATACGTCCATCCAGGGCCTGTATGGCCAGAGGCCGACGAGTTGGGTCCCTGGATGAACCTGGATTAACGACTGCTGTATGATGTTCGCAGCAGCCGGGGGGGGGGTGAAGATCGTGTGTCACTGATAGTCGCCCATGCAGTAACTAGCCGTGCCTGATGTTGCTTAACTTCACATTTTTGAGAGATATGGATTATAGTATAGGAAGAGATTTAATTTATAAGAACATCTGCACAATTTCTATGTGAAAGCATATTAGCAATATTTGGAGCCGAAAATTAAATTACAAGTGAACCTTCCTTCACAAATATAAGTACAGGGTTAGCAAGAAATAAGTTTCCCACTTTAGAGGGCTGTAGAATGTGATAAAATTTGAACTACAGATAATCCAAATGATGTAACTTGACATTTATTAAATAAAAAATTTTAGTACAAAAATACGCCGATAGGTTACGCTGTAATACACATAAACCCATTTCATATGCTTTATCAATGTAAAATAACATAATAAAGTAGCATTACAACTGCTTCATGTCCCCCTTCATGTTCAACAATGTGCTCTAACCGCAAAAACATAGAACAATTTTACCAGTAGCGCTTTTTCAGGCAACATACATTGTAGGCATGATGTGCAGAGCAATACTAATACTCGTGCAGAATTCGCCGTCTTTTTTATCCGAAGAATAATGCTAATTAGCATGCGCTGTAACGCACATGTTTCAAATTTTCCATATAAGCAAAGAAATACCATTTGTGTTAGAGCGTCATCTATTGGTGAATATTTGTACTAAAATGTTTTATTTAATAAATGTTAAGCGTATCATTTGAATTATCTGTAGTTCAAATTTTATCTCATTTGGATCAATAGAATGCATTCTACAGCCCTCTGAAGTGAGAAACTTATTTCTTGCTAACCCTGTATAATATAAGCTTGAATGAGTGCAATTATTGAGTAATTTGGTTATTTTCTTTTCTAATGGGCAATTAACTCTTTCATTGCTGAAGTGACTAGACTAGGCCTAGACTAGACCCACGCTACCACTAGCTCCTATTAGAAAATAATGAAAGGCCTAATTTCATTAAACAATCAGGCACTTGCAATTCGCGATCACTTGTATCGGGGAAGAGAAAGCCGATATTATTGGAGATGCTAGAAACAAAGTGCAAAAGCGAGTTGATTGGCGCGGCTTTGTGAAAAATCGTTCCTATTTTATCGTTCGAGATTTATGACTCTAATTTTCAATAAGGCATAAAATATCGTTTAGCTTAATGTTTCCTGCTTGCGTTCCTCGTCTTTGCAGAATCTTGAATGAAGAGAAAATTTGATTTTGATGTTTCTGGTTGCTCAGGATCGATTCCGACGACACTACTGCGAAACAAAACAATAAGAACCAAACTAAAATATTTATGAGATTTCATAATCAATGACACAAAAGAATGAGCATTACATTAATAAGGCTTAAAATCTGATTTATTATTGTGTCGTGCGAAAGAAGAACGAGAACTTTTATTTTTTTTCAAGTACAATGTTTACTTGAAAGTTATAGGTATGCTCAAATTTGTTTTGTATCTATTTTAAATTATTCTCATTAATATGATTCAATAATAAATATTTAATAAAAAATACATAAAATAAATAAAATAAAATAAATAAATCAAAAATAAAAAGCTGACGTTTCGGATAAAGACTATCTTCTGTCAAATCAGAGAGGATAATTCTCTAAAGCAAGGAGAATCATCCTTCCCTGCTTTGACAAAGGATAGTCTCTATCCGAAATGCTAGCTTTTTATTTTTGATTTATTTTATTTTATTTTATTTATTTTTATTAAATATTTATTATTTATTGTATTCCAGGGTTCTCGTGTCTCGTTCTTCTCTCCTGCATCCATCATTAATATGACTGGAAACGTAATTTATTAGGCAGAGAGTAGACTTAAGAAGCTTCTGAAATCCAGCTATAAAGATTTGCATTAAAAACTTCAAACTTCCTTTGCAGAATCGTATTTCGAAAATGACTATAAAAACAATCCCCTACTTCTGTCAATTTTTTGCTCTCTAATACGAATTTATTTATAAATTGCGTTCTCTGGTGTGCAAATCAAATGTGAACCATATCTCTAGGCGGTTATTAACATAATCATAGGTACAACGAATTCTGTCCAAAAAATTTGATTCTATTTATTGTTTCTTGTTTTGTTTGTTGTTGTTGTTTTCTTATCGTTATATAATCTTTAAAAGGAAAAAAATAAGCAAAACTATTAAAGAGTTTAAGAAAAAAAGCATGAAAAAACTTTACATTTCTTTATTCCTTACTCAGAACCTTTGGTTAGTCGCGATTTCTCGGAAGTTGCACCTTGACCCGGAAATAATCCCACGCTACTTGGAAAGCATCTTACATTTGAATAAAAGCGGAAATATATAAAAAACGACTAGTACTCTTTTATTTTTTAATTCCAGGGAATTTTATTTAAGCATGAAATATTTCTTTTCCTTGAAGTTGAATTGGTCGAAGTCGTTTTCTTTCTCTCTTTGCTCCTCCTCTTCTCTCGGTTCCTGCCTCAATTGTACTGCAGCTGTGGATAGAAGCAGAAGAGTTTGTTTTTTTGTTTTATTACAATTGCAGTTAAGCTATAGAAAAAATTATCTACAAAATTTATGACTAAATGTAATAACTATAATTACTGCTATTAGGCGAAACGGGGATTAAATAAAATATAAATTCTGGTTTTCGACTGTTTTACATAAATGAAAACAAGTGCTGATGTTAAAGCGTTATCGAATAAATACTGAAATACGCTATTAAATTTGCAATGGGAGAGTTAAGTTTTTAAGAATTGCTAATGTTAATATTGAAATTTTAGTTTCACGGTTAAATGCTTTAAAAAATCAATATCACGAACTAGTTTAAATTTAACGGTAGTCGTTTGTGAATTTAGAAGAATTCGCAACTTTTAACGCAAAAAACGCGAACGGTTCTGCGAAATTTTTTCAATTCTGTTGGAAAATTTCCTCAAACCGTTGGAAATGAGAAGGATGTGAACATGAAGCGCTCAGGGATCGGTTTCTATATAACCAGTAAAATCTCCTCCTCCTCCTCTGTAAGCTGTAATATTTCAAAATCAGAGGAAATATTTTTTAAATAGCCTCTAAACCTGAACACGAGTTCCTGTAGACTGATGAAAACAACACTGTAATTACAAAAGTTCAGGAGAAAATTCAAATTAAGGGTTAGCTAGTGATGGAAATCGAAGTGTCTGTTTACAACTCCAATAATTGAATGCGAAGGGGACAGCGCAATTTCGCAACATATTAATCATCGAAGAAACTTTCAGCAAAATACATGCAGCTTTAAAGGAAAACGCACATTACTAACTCGATTGAACTTCCTATGAATGCCGATGTATATAATTTTAAAATTGAAATTTGAATTAAATTAATAAGGAAAGATCTTTAATGTTTATATTACTAGGCGAATGAGAAGTGTGGGTGCAAATCATAAGGAAGCCAATACAAAGTATTTTTTTACAAAAGTGAAGATCATTGCCCATGGATGATTGGAGTTTTCTTTTTCCCCTTCCCTGCACCCGTCTCAATGAATTTTTGTCTTATTGGTTGGTTTTTGCCAAAAGTCGGTCGCAGAGGTCAACATACATCTAATCGGTTTGGTCCCTGCCCTTTGGCCTTTGGCCTCCAACATCCGTGATGAGTCCTTTCAAAAATCACCTTTCTATCTGTCTGTGACCGATTTCATCATGCCACAGTGTATTACAAACAGAAAAAGAATCGAGAAGAGGGTAGGGGTTATAATTTCTCTGAATTACCTCGCCAGCCTTCAGATTTATTTCCTGTTTGAGGTCACCCCCTTTTAACAGAGACAAATAAATTAGCTTCTATCGATTTATTTCATTAATTTTTATATATCTATCATTAAATGACATAACTTTGTGATCATTCATCATTACGATTCCACAAGAATGAAACTGATGTTAATGAAGATGCCGTTTAAAGCGCAACTAAATTAGCTTTCATTGTTTGCTTTCAACGACGAACAATTTTCGCCACGAATATTGGCTTATTTAATTTTTAAGGCAAACTTAGAAGACACCTCTTCATTTTATAATGTTTAATTCCACGTAAATTCCAAGAATTATGTTTTTGACAATAATTATTTATGAAAACGCCTTACTGTTTATAATGTCTTTTATTTATACTCAACTAATTTTCTGTGCTCTTCTAAGATTTCGCTGCGTGATGTCGACGTTTATTTAGCTGACTTCATCGCAAATGTGAAGCTTTTGCTCAGGAAAAGGCAATATTATGCTGATAAAAATTTAACAAAGAAAAAAATATTAAACAACATAAAAAGAAAACTCATCTATTTGACAAATGGCATCTGCTATGAAGTTGTATATGAAATAAGTTTTTAACCACCCCCCCCCCCAAAAAAAAAGACAAGAAAGCTTATGGAAATAATGTGCTGTAGACTGTAATCTCGTCGTTTGTTGAAGGTTTTATTAGACAGTAGCGGATTCTATCGTAATGAAAATAATGCGATTCAATTTTCCGATTCCGTATATACCAAGAAGAGGTTGAAGAAGCCACTTCAAAAGGGGTGTCATTCCACCATTGTTCCATTGTAACCCTTCTGCTAAGCCCCCGCCTACTAAGGAACCAGCACTGTCCATTGGGTATACAAAGGTTGATGCCCCCTAAGATTCGCTATTGGACGTACTTCAACTATATTTTCTTCTACACAGCCAAAGAATAGTTTCAGATACAACTAAATAATGCTTCAATAGGTAGCCCGCTTGAAGTGGAGAACACCTGACGTTCGAGAGTAGGACAAAAACCTGCTTGAGTAAAAGTACATAGAAGGATATAATCATGTACAAATGAAACCTGAATTCTTTTTATCATTTTTTAACAATTTTTTGATCATTTTTATACAGGGTGGATACAAAAAAGAGCCCCCCCCTTTTATTTTCATAACCGAAGCAGATATGTCAATTTTGATGAATCCAATGAATAGGAAGTTATGGGTGATCTATCCCATAGTGCACTTGTCATCTTCCCAAATGTGCAAAACTAACAGATGCAAGAAAAATTTCAATTGAAGACTTGTTCAGCATGGAATTCCGAACAAAACAAAAAAAATTTCCAAAATCCGATGAACGGATCACCAACAATCACAATTATTTGTAATTTACAAACAGCCACAGTGCATAAATAATTTTACTCCAAAGTTAATCATAAATGTGCTCAATGTGACGACTATTGACACCATAACACAACTGGGCGCGGAACTTAACTGTGCCCTTACAGTGGCGAGCATGGTTGGTGTCACTCCTCGGCATGCTTCTCCAATACGTTGTACCAGATCCTGCAGTGAGGTGGGCAGTGGGGCATAAACGTTTTCCTTCACGAAGCCCCACACTTAATACTTTTTGCTTTTCCTCATGAGAGTGAATGTTATCATGGTAATTTTTGGTAATTTCTTGATTTGCATGTTGAACATTCAAATGTCTTTGTGAAGTGCATAGGGAGGTAGCTAATAAATTCAGTAAGTGATTGTTGGTGATCATCGGATTTTGGAACAGCCACCTGTCTCAATGGAGCTCCCCTAACATGGATAGCGCACTGAGCAGGCTGTCTTGAAAGAATCAGAATTACTGTAGTTATCAATTTTGAAATAAATTTTATAATGCTTATTAAGTAATTTTGAAAGTTTGTTAAATAATTACAAATTTTTAAAAATGTTTTCAATTTAAATAACATAAAAATTATGCTATATCTAAATCTTTCCATTGATGCTGCTTCCATAGTTGCGTTTAGAGGGGTCTCCTTTATTGTTTCACAAACTTTGGAACGGGTTGGCCAAATTTAAATATACGGTGTTTTGGAAAGCTTAGTAGGGTGTACTTTAAGGATATCCAATCAAAATTTATATATAATTTGCTAATATAAAAATATTGGCAAGTGAATTTTGAATGCCCAAACCATTCCACCATTCTGTAATAAAGAATTAAGAAAGTTATAAAATCAGGTTATTGTGCCTGTTCATTACACAATAGAATTTCCAAATGATATTTTTGTTACATTATACAATCTATACTAAACATGAAATTGATTTTGACTACAGATATGAAGAATTTTTTTTATATACGCTTTTATTCAACTTGCTTTTCTGTCTGTCCGGGTCAAATCTTGCATTCAACAATAACCCGACAAGCTAGAGAGCTGAAGCAGGGAATAGGGAGAACCTGATACACATATTCTCCCTATTCCCTGGCTAAAACTTGATACACATACACAGGACCGATGACAATGCATGTGAAAAATTTCAAATCGGTTTACTGGCTCGTGTTCTAATTGTACTAATTCATTACTACGAATTGTCCAATTGCCACAACAAACAATTCTTTATGACGAGGGTAAAATGTATCCGTTGTTTATTGTTGCAAAATTGAGCTTTATTAATTTTACAAATTGTTGACGCCGACTTGAAGAGATCAAATATACTATACTCTATCCAACGAAAGAAAAACTGGGCGTGTCTAATTAAATTTCCGATTTCAATTGTTAGACATTGTTGATAAGTAAAATTAACAATCGCTAACAATTGAAATCTGAAATTTAACTGGACACGCCCAGTTTTTCTTTCGTTGGACAAAGTATAATTCTGTCTGACTGAAGCCAACAAAGAAAATTCTAACAATCCGAAGCCAGGGGCGCGTTCCTCGACATTGTCCTAAAACGAAACGATCTGAGCATTGTTGAATCTGCAAACGAAGATTTTATTGAAAACGAACGCATGAATCTTCCAACTGATTTCATCTTATTTTATTAAGTCAAGGCCCTTTATAAGGCCACATTTCTTTATGAAAGAGATTGTCAAAATAAAAATTTAATCTAAAACATAAAAATGCCTGCAGCAATTATTCATTTATGCTACTAAACAGTGTTTAAACAATAAAATATTTATGGTAGGACAACGTATAAAAGCAATAATTTGTAATAAAAATTTATTAACCTCAACACGAATTAGTTCCTGAATTGTACATATTCATTTATAGTTTTCTTGTACACAAATTGAAATTTTGAAATACCTTCCAATTTTTAAAAGTTTCTTTGTTTTTTTTTTTGTTTTTTGTTTTGTTCCTTCCGCCAGTGTTTTATAGCCTAGGTAATTATTGTTAAGTTAATAAAGTTTAATTACTAATTATTATAAAATATTTAACCAAGCAAATTGTCACAAAGCCAATATAAATATTTTAGATTTAGCGATTTAATTATTTCAAGAAATAAATTCCTAAAATGTTTGTGTGAAATAAAATATGGCGATAATGTGTATTGATATATGAATTTTATTTAACAAATTTATTTCATCCACACTTTACATTTTATGCAGCTTTTTGCGACTGCACTTTCCAAAATGCAACTTACAGAATTCAAAATGTATTTTGTAGAAATAAAATTCATTCTATCGAATTAAAAATGCATTTTGCAGAATAAAAAATCTAACTTGCAAAAAAATAAAAAATGTATATTCCGACATTAAAATTCAGGTTGTAAAATACAAATTTTTGCGAATTCCGATTTAAAAATGCTGTTTGCATAATTAAAAATACAACTTGTGAAATAAAACATGTATTTTGCAAAGTACAACATGTATTTTCAAACTAAAACAGGAAGTTAATCCTCGCGAGGAAGATATATGAAAGTGGCGGAAGCTTTGAGATAATCTATTTTTACCCTTTTATCTCACTTTTTAACCCCCCTCCCCAATTTTTTAAATTGAAAAATTGATTTTCTTGAACGTAGTATTTAGAAAGTGTAAAAGAGCTCTATCTTCTTTTGTTTCTCAATTTTCGATCGAATGATATATGACATGCCATATGTTGCCATAGTTCTAAAGACCAAGTAACTGCCACCCCCACAATTCCCATCCCATTGGGACAATTTGGCCCAAACTTCATGTTGATCTTGCTTAGAGGAATCTACATACCGAATTTCACTCCTTTATATGCATAAATACGTGCTTGGTTCTCCTTTTGGTTCCCTCTGATTTCCGCCCCCGAAACTCCGACCCCAGTAGGCCAATCAAAACCAAACTAAATAGTGTATGTGCGCATGGCCATAGTAAGCTACATTCCGAATTTCAACCTTTTACCTCAAAAAATGCGGAAATAATAAATGAAGGGGACGGACGGATGGACGGACATTGTGAAAACAATAAGTAGCTTCATTCTTCCGCCACGTAATAATGTAATTTGCAATAAAATATTTGCGGAATTAAAAAAAAAAAAACTAAATTAAAATTAAAAAAACTGTATTTTGCGAAATGAAAAAAAAACTTGAGCTATTAAAAGGGGGTAAAAAATGGACAAAAAGAATAAAAAGTTGCTAATGATACTTCTTTACTCATATTTTAATCCCCACCTTTTGATGTTACTTATCCTCGACGGTTCACCTCCTCGACTTTTTAAGCTTCTACTTTAGTCCCTTTTTTATCCCATTTTAAATTTCGCTTTAATAGGCCAATTTACTTAAATGAAGGGAATATAAATTGGAAATAAAAAAAGGAGATAGAAATGGACAGAGAAAAATGTAAAATAAAATGTGGGATTAATAGTGGGAGATATAAATTATGATAAAAAGCGAGGTTAAATAGTAAAAGATAACAAATAGGGCCAAAAAAGTGGGTATTTGCTATGGAAATAAAAATGAGTTAAAACTTGGGACTAATTGTTAGGGATAAAATTACGGGTAAACAACGGGTAAAAACTGGGATCATAAAATGGAAATTAACAAAATGGGGTAAGAATTATTCCTCCCAATTTCTTATTCTTTCTATACACAATTCCCCTCTACAATCTTTGAAAATTCCACAAGTAGGTCTTTTTATTTTGGAAAATATGTTTTGTTTCACAAGCTGCATTTTTAATTCTGCAAACTGCATTTTTTTATTTTGGAAAATTCATTTAAGAATTCGTAAAAAGCTAATTCACAAGCTGAATTTAAATGTCAGAACCTACATTTTTTAATTGGCAAAATCATTCTAAAAAAATGCATTTTTTAAGTCTGCAAAATGCATTATTAATTTGCAAACGGCATTTTTAAATTTGAGGAATCCATTTAAGAATTAGCAAAAAATTGTATTTTACTGAATTTTAATGTCGGAATATATATATATTTGCAAATTACTTTTTTTTAATTCTGCAAAATGCATTTTTAATTCGATAGAATGAATTTTATTTCTGCAAAATACATTTTTAATTCTGTAGGTTGCATTTTGAAAAATAAAAAACGCAGTCGCAAAAAGCTGCATAAAATGTATAATGTAGATGAAATAAATTTGTTAAATACAATTCATATCTCAATACACATTATCGCCTTATTTTATTTCACACACAACACTTTTGGAATTTATTTCTTGAAATAATTGAATCGCTAAATCTAAAATATTTATATTGGCTTTGTGACAATTTGCTTGGTTAAATATTTTCTAATAATTAGTAATTAAACTTTATTCATTCAACAAAAATTGTATAAAACACTGGCAGAAGGAATAAAAAAAAAAACCAACAAAAAACAAAACAACAGAACTTAAAAATTGGAAGGTATTTCAAAACTTCAATTTATGAAAATTATAAATGAATATGTTCAATTCAGAAACTAATTTTTGTTGAGGTTAATAAAGTTTTATTACAAATTATTACTTTTATACGTTGTCCTTCCATAAATATTTTATAGTCTAAACACTGTAAAGTAGCAAAATATGAATAATTGCTGCAGGCATTTATGTTTTAGATTAAATTTTTATTTTGACAATCTCTTTCGAATAGAAATGTGGTCCTGTAAAGGGCCTTTACTTAATAAAAAACGATGAAATCAGTTGGAAGATTCATGCGTTCGTTTTCACGACGAACGGACGACTGCTGTCTTCGTTTGCAGATTCAACAATGCTATCAACGATGCAGACGTAATTATGACGTTTAATCGTTGCAACTTCACCAACTATCACCAGCGAGTATCGAAGACGAACGACAATGCCTCTGACCTCAGATCGTTTCGTTTTATTTCAATGTCGAGGAACGCGCCCCAGGGATTATTGTGGTAAGACAGTACTGTCATTGTAGTGAACTAAACAAACTGAAAAATGTTTAGTGTTTATTTTTTAGTTAAGTTCCAATTCCGTAGAGTCGTAACCACCGAGAGTCATTCACACAATCTTCTTCCTATATACCGGGTGGGCAAGAAATAACGTGAGGTGTTCAGAGCTCGCTAGCGGGAATTCTATTAGGCCAAATGCAGTACATTTTAGTGTATATACTTAGTGGAACATGCAGTTTCGATTTCTGCAAAAAAAAAAAAAAGTACCAAAAGTCGCCATAGGGGGCGCTTATTTCAAGAAAACAATGAATACCTAATTGTCAAATGAACAAATACCGTACAAACCAAATTTAGTAACAACAATAAACAATGTTTTATTTTTAATTACAAATGTGTTTCAATATGACCACCAGTGTGCTGTTCCAATAGCTGCATGCGGTACACGACAGTATATCTGCATTAATTAGTCTGATATGTAACGTTATTTGATCCTTTAAGGTTGAGAGGTCAGGAACATGTGCTTGATACACAAGGCTTTTCAAATATCCCCATAACCAAAAATCACAAGGGTTGAGATCAGGCGACCTGGGTGGCGATACCATGGGAAATGCACGACTAATTATTCTGCTGTCTGAAAAACGTTCTCGCAAGATCTGCTGCGCCTGACGTCTGATGTGCGGTGGCGCACCATCCTGCATAAAATCCAGACAACCCTTTTCCTGCAATCGTGGTATCACAAAATTCTCAAGCAGATCGGCATACCTGGCAGAATAGACGGAACAAGTCACCGGTCCACGGGGACAGATTTCTTCAAACAAGTACGGGCCGATGATGAAAGAAGCAGTAAAGCCGCACCATACTGTTAGTTTCGGTGAATGCATAGGAGTTGTCAGACACACTTGTGGATTTGATGCAGCCCAAATACGGCAGTTGTGGGTATTGATATCACCATTCAAATAAAAATGTGCCTCATCACTCCATAAAATTTGCCATGGCCATGCATCATCCACTTCCATACGTGCTAAAAATCTCAACGAAAAGTCAGTTCGGGTACGTTCATCTCCAGAAGCAATTGTTGAACAGGTGTGAGTTTATAGGGATTAAAATGTCAATATCTTATGCAATATTTTCCTCACCGTCGAATATGGTATATTTGTTTGGCGTGCTATTGCGTGTGCACTGCTGGTACCCTGCACAGTAGTCATCTCCTGTTCCACAACAGCAGTTGCAACTTCTTCAACGTGTTGCTGCCTGAGTCGTTTGCGTCCCCGGCCTGGTTGTACTCCTAGAGTTCCGGTAGATTCAAATCGTTCAGTCATTTTCCGTAAGTTAGTTATGCTCATCGGTCCTCTTCGTAACGTTTTCTATCTCCGGAATTCACGAAGGGCAGCACTTGCATTGTCGCTCTTCTGATGAAACAACTTGACTAATAACGCCCGGTCAGGCAGAGTAATCGTCATCGTCAGGCCATTCGTTCGTGAATGATGGGAAATCCTCAGCCTTGCCTTTTATTGTCATGATTGCTCAATACGGAACGCGCTTATGCAAATGTATTCATTGTTTTCTTGAAATAAGCGCCCCCTATGGCGACTTTTGGTACTATTTGTTTTTTTCTTTCCAAAAATCGAAACTGCATGTTCCACTAAGTATATACACCAAAATGTACTGCATTTGGCCTAATAGAATTCCCGCTAGCGAGCTCTGAACACCTCACGTTATTTCTTGCCCACCCGGTATATAAAGAAGGATGTTTGTTTGTTAGTGGGTTTGTTTGTTTGTTTCTTATGCAAATCTACAGTTTTATTCCGATCTTGATGAAATTTTGCATACTTGACCTTCAAACAATGAAGAAGGTCACTGTCTACCTCAGATTTCGGAAAAATAATAATTATCGATATTCATGGTTATGGAAGGGCATATTAATTAGAAATATCTCATAACCAACAATGCAAGGCAAAGTTTGTGCAACAATAGGTATCAACAATGGTATCAACACGCAATTCACAAACACTCTGCACGGACCAACAATATATATCTCATGACCAACAATGAAAGGAAAAGTTTGTGCAACAATAATAGGCCCGTCGTGTTCGCATCAACAGTGGTCTCAATGCGCAATTCACCAATAACAATGAGCACAAAATTATTCAAAGAATTATAACAATGAACTTAAAATGATGATGTAATGACAGAACATTCGTTTCCAAGAATTATAACAATGAACTTAAAATGATGATGCAATGATAGAAAGTTTTTTTCAAAGAATTATAACAATGAACATAAAATGATGATGCAATGAAAGAACATTCGTTTCCAAGAATTATTAATAATGAACAGGAAATGGATATAATCTATATATATAAAGAAGGATGTTTGTGGGTCTGTGGGTCTGTTTGTCTGTATGTTTTTTATACAAATCTACAGTTTTATTCCGATCTTGATAAAATTTCGCATACATGACCTTTAAAGCATGAGGAAGGTCACTGTCTACCTCAGATTTCGGAAAAATAATAAATATCGATAAAAAATCGATATTCATGGTTATGGCAAGGCATATTAATGAGAAATATCTCATGACCAACAATGCAAGGCAAAGTTGGTACAACAATAAGTATCAACAATGGTATCAGCACGCAATTCACAAACACACTGCATGAACCAACAATATATATCTCATGGCTAACAATGAAAGGAAAAGTTTGTGCAAGTGTAATTATTCCGGGCAACGCCGGGTCCTCTGCTAGTTCTATATATATAAAGGCTGCTTGTTTGTTTGTGGGTTTGTTTGTTTGTTTGTTTTTTATACAAATCTACAGTTTTATTCCGATCTTGATAAAATTTCGCAAACATGACCTTCAAAGCATGAGGAAGATCACTCTGATTTCGAAAAAATAATAATTATTGATAAAAAATCGATATTCATGGTTATGGCAGGGCATATTAATGAGAAATATCTCATGACCAACAATACAAGACAAAGTTGGTACAACAATAGGTATCAACAATGGTATCAACACGCAATTCACAAACACTCTGCACGGACCAAAATATATATCTCATGACCAATAATGAAAGGAAAAGTTTGTGCAACAATAGGTATCAACAGGCAATGCACCAACACTATGCAAGGATCAACAATATATGTCTCATGACCAACAATGGAAGGCAAGGTTTGTGCAATATAGAATTCAATGCATAGAATTCCTGTTATTCAGGCTTTTCTTAGTACTTAATAATTTCTTGAAAATCTTTAAAAATGATCAGTAACTGGAGATAATGAGTTAGCAGACTATCGAGAAAGAGTGAAAGACGATAGAGGAAGCACTCCTTTAGCTCCGTGCTGTATTCAGCAAATGGTAAGCAAGTAAATAGAAGAATCGGCTACCGCTAGACTAAACAAAGTGATTAATGGCCAATTTTTGCTTCAAGCCATCGAAAGAAGAAAGGAAATTGCAACAACATCAAGTGTACATCTAAAGTAAGATTACGTGAGTAAAAAATTATTTAGACTAGAAGGCAACCTTGGAGAGGTGCATCCATTGTGAGCCTTTAAAATATTTTTTTCCGGTAAATCAAGCCCTGGTATATCACCTAGAATGGATTTTTTTCAGTGAAGAGGTGAATTTTTTCTTAGAATGGATGGTCCCTTCGCTCTATATTGTAGTGATTGAGTTATTATTTAACCAATTTGGAGGTTTAATTTAGCTTTTTGAGGTTGTTCTGTTTACCTACAAGCGTAATTATCCCGAACAACGCCGGGTCCTCTGCTAGTTAGTAAATATAACCCGTCATGTGACGGGTAAGCGGTCTAGTATTATAATAAAACATAATAAAAGCGTGATTTGAAAAAAAAACCTTTCTTCCCTCTTATCTTGTTTATAATGTTCCCTCTTTAAACTCAGCAATTTCGACTACGCTCAAAGACAACAGTAAATGCTAATAAGGCAAATTTTTATTAAATATAATAAATAGATATTCTGCTTACTTTTTTCTAATATTTTAAATACGAGGATGATTCCAATGAAAACCGCAAAATTGTAATTAAAATTCCAAATTTCTCCCCACACTGTTGTAATTCTGCAGTCCGTTAAAAATGAGTTGTAGAAATATCCGCTAGATGGCAGGAAAGTAGAGACAAGCAAACAACGTCACAGCAGCAGTTTAAAGATGGCCACCCCACTTCAAACATGCACCAAAGAACAGCAGCATTCAGTTATCCGATTTTTGTGTATTGAAGGTGTGAAACTTATTGAAATGATGTGGTGGGCTGAACCATGACTAATTTCTAACAATTCCGCAATTTCATCAATTGTTACTCGGCGATTTTCCAACATTAAGGCTTCAACTGTTGCAATATTCTCCGGCGTCACAACTCGTTGTGCCTGACCCGGGCGAGGGGCGGCAGATACTGCTGAACTTCACACTCCATTTATAAACTTGCCGCTGTGACAAACGTGCATCACCATTCATAAACTTCTTTGGTCCAAGTTTGAAGTGGGGCGGCCATTTTTAAACTGCTGATGTGACGTTGTCACAGCCTGTACATAAAAGCTCGTGTGATGCGTTCTTTTTTTTTTAATCTCCTAAAATTAACAGTTCAATTTTGACAGAAATATAAGTAGTTCAAACATGGTCAATAGAAAGTTGATTACTTATAATTAATTTTAAAATTTAATGAGCCTAAGTTTTAATAACAGTAAAATATCTCATTTTACTTTCCATGTGATGATTTTAATGAGTGAAAGCGTTTAAGTGCGGAAGAAAAGCATCCTTTTTACAGGAGCTGATTTCCATGCAAACTTTAAGTTCAGTAAAGTGTTTTGTTTTTTTTTTTTGTTCGTAAATCTTTTAAAAAATTTTGATGAGTGCGACGACACACTTTTAATTTGGTATGTTGATATCAATTAAATTTAAGATTTCATCCATTTAAAAACTACCTACATATAAGTTAATAAATTGATTGATTATAAAAACAATGTTATTTATGAATTATCAAGAAAGATTTTGAACCTAGCTGAATAAAGAAAGTTCAATAATAATGGCATAATAATAATAATAATAATAATAAGAAGAAGAAGAAGAAGAAGAAGAAGAAGAATTCAATGAATATTAAAAAGTAATTTCGAAATCTAAATCATTATTGCAAGAGTAATTTTTATAAAAATTTAATTTTTCAATATGTTCATTCCTATGAAAACTTTTCTTATTTGCTCTTGAAAAACCCATAGCATGCAATTTACTGAAAAGCAATTTGTGGAATGAAGATTTCGTAGAACAACAATTTACAGAAAGCGTGTTGAATCCACAGAATCACACTTTATAGAATGTACTGTACAATTCACATGAAAAATTACCCTGCAGTCATTTGTCGGTTATTTCCTTTAAATATTTTAATTATTCCGACTTTATTCAAGTGAAAGATAGTTTAAAATAGAAAATGTTCGCTGCTTGACTGTAAAAAAACACTTAACTGCATTTTGTTAAGTGAAAATAAGACTTTACACTTTATTATCATAATTCCTATCAATTATAACTATCAGTCTACTGATAAAGCCTCATCTAGTCCTTAATTTCGGAAAGTAATTTCCAAAAAGTATAATGCCAACAGCCTATAGAAACTTACTTGTTTCTGAATTAAGTATTCTTTTATTTAATAAACAGCAAACTGCAGGATGGGCAAAAATTATTGCTACCATAAGAAACGTTTCAAACGTTTTAACTAGAAAAGCTAAACCTATCTCTATGCGGTTTGCAACAATGAAAGCGGAAACTCCATAGTCACCACGAATCTCTATACAAGCCATAGTCACCACAAATCAGTCCACCTCGATATAAGCTCCTTTTGTGGCCCGTAAAATGTTATTGAGCATTTCCTGGATGAAGGATGATATGATTTTGGACGATTTGCTGGAATAGTTAAGGCAGTCGTTTATTTTCTTGCTATGCATACCTCCACAGGAAACAATCGAGATGTTATGGGCAAGAGATCGGGAGCATAGCACACATTACTTTCCGTTCATCCGTTCAGCATAATCCAACTATAGCACCATAGGCACTCCCTAAATCAAGTAAACCTATATAAATTCTTGATTTTTGCTGAAAATTTAGACGTGCACGGCAAAACTTTGCAGTATTGGTATTGTCTTTGCTCAGCAAAGATGGTAGCTGGTATTTCGTTCACATAATTTTCTCACATATGTATTCGACTTGCCCCCCCCCCCCCCCTCCCAACATAAATCCGCCCATGCATAGCACACCCTGCCTTCCGCTCGGAAGTCGCCATTATGATCAGTCGCGTTAATGGAAGAGACTAAAAGCTTTGAGAGTTCCTGTTTTCATTGTTACAAACCTCATAGAAATAGCTTTTCCAGTTATAATGTTACAAGAAGGTCTACCCGGCATTGCCGGGATGGTTGTAAGGTAACCATACATTTATGAATACATATCTCAAAATTCACATTGTAATTTCAATGTGACAGTAGATTTATTTTAGACCTTGTTTGTATACAACATTTTTGGTTTTTCTTGATGGTGCAAATATAAATAAATTTTGTGGTGATCCTACTCGTGAACATGCTACGTATGATTGTCCGTGTGAGAAATATGGCGATTGTAAGTGAATTCCGCAGCACTTGAGTGACTCTTCCTGAGCTTTGTTGACAGTGATAGCCAATGCCCAGTCGTATGGGGAACTGTAAACGTTTAAATGTAAAAGGCAAATCTGTAGGCATTAGAGGAATGCGAGGAATAAAACAATCCTGTCCCCTTCCTTTCCCAATCAAGGTTGTTGCCTCTATCACGTTTGGCAGCATTCTTTTCACACAAAGTCGCGTACCATTACTTAATCGAGGAGGGTCAAGATTACATAGTAGCATAATTGGTCAGCCAATTTTGAGTCGTAGGCGATGTGGTGGCATTCCATGTGGGTTCAGCGAGTTTAGAAACTCTATTGGATAATTTACCACGTCATCAGTATCTATAACTGTATCTACTGAAGTATATTCAGTTTCATCTCCTGGAATCATGTTTTGTATGTAGTTGTTGATTTCGTTGATGGTGTCATTTTTAGGTGTAAGAATTGCTCTGTCACACAATCAGTTGTGATGCGTATAATTTGTTGCTATCTGTGGATAAACATTACGTATTAGTTCTTCAGTTGAATTTAAAGTCGTACAGTAGTTATCTGGAAATGTAATTTCTCCACTTGTTGAATCTTCGTTTAAAATACCTTCTCCAAGTTGAATAAGTTCATGTGCAAATTTCTCCTGTGTATCTCATAGCATACACAGCATATGACTCACAAATGTCATAGCATCCTGTGTATATTCATGCATATGTCGAGGACTTCCAGTAAATGTAGCAGGCAGAATTACTAATTTTTCAATGTTTCCATCATTTGCCACAGTATGTAATCATCCACTCTCAGTATTTTCTGATTTAGTCTTATGTAGAGTAGTCGCTCACTCTCGATTTTTGCATACATATCAACTATGCATTGATGAAACAGTTGGCGGCAATGTAAGATGTGATTTGACATGTTGTCTCGTATCATGATCCTGTATGCATAGAACTCCATGCATGTAACCTTTTTATTAGCGGGTATTGAATCCATCTTCCCCTCTACAAAATATTAGTGGGTATTGAAGAGCATTGTGTTTCTGTAATTCTCTTCAATGTGTTGTTTCGCTTTTGAATAATGATGTCACGTTGATGATATTCTTTACCTGCTATAATAATGGCCACCTCATTTATTTGTGGTGCATTAAAACGACGTTCATGTTCAGTGACTGGTCTTTTATCAGCCCTGATAACTATCTTGTATTCATCTGTTGGCATCTGTTGGACAGCTGTTTTGAATGTTTGTATAAGATGGTTGTGTTTATGAAGCATCTGCTGTAACCTGAAGACTACATCACGCCTGACAGCAGGAATGTAAGTGCATCGTAGATCTGTCTGCTGTTCCTCATTTCCCAGGAAGTAAATTTGTAGGAACTGTGGATTTGTATCTGCTGGAGGTAGCAAAGATCCTGTTCTGTGGTATACCTGACCTTGTACTTTAAATGTTGTTGTAAATCCAGATTCTGTAAGGATGGCTGTGGCACCAAACGATGTCATTTGAAAACAGGAATTGTATCTTCGTATGCTCTGTAGAAAGCGCTTTGATTCCGAATTACTTGCAGACATCACAGATATAAGTTACTGTGGTGGTATTTGCAGTGGTTGAATTTGAACCTTTCCATTGCTGCAGCACATCCCTGACTCATTTTTAAATTTCTTTGCATGGCAATAAGTTCAAATGTTATCCATGTCACCAATGTTTACGACCGGGTGATTGGCATATTCATTTTTCGGGTCATAATTGAAAACTTCTAGAAGTAAACTTTCTGCGTTGTTGTTACGTGTACTGCGCTGTTGCTCTTCTCCCCGTCTCATGCGTGCTGCTTTTCTATGCTGTCGTAGTCTGGCGTCTCGTTGCTCCGGTGTTTGTGTAGCCCGTCCCTTGCGTGCGCTTTCTCTTTTCTTTCTGAGTCGATCATCCCGTTGCTCGTGTATCTCTGCAACCCGTCTCACGCGTTCTTTTTCTCTGTTTTGTTGCAGTCTGGCCTGTCGTTGCAGTGAAGTCATTTTACGTGCAGGTTCTGTAAAAATGTAGAATCACTTTTCCACACGCTCACGTCTCAGTTTTCTATAGTAGACAACAATTGTCAATTGTTTCAAATCCTAGACCAAACAGAAAGCCGAATGCCAGCCACACGCTCACATCTCATCTTAGTTTTATATAGTAATAGATAGATAGATATGTAGATTTATTTATTTATTTATTTATTTATTTATTTATTTATTTATTACTTTTTATAACTATCCCCTTTTAAAACTTGAGTCATTAAGGCAAGCAACAATGTAACCTTTATTGTTTCCAACAAACAAAAAAATACTGATTGCTAAAGTCCAAGATGGAAACAATAAAGATTAGACCAATTGTTTCAAATCCTAGACAATCAGAAAGCCGAATGCTAGCCACACACATCTCAGTTTTATATATAAGATGAACGTGCTTTATGGTACTCATAATTTATGCCCACCCTGTAAGTTGTGTGATTGATAAATATGCGCGTTTATTTCGAACAGTAATAGATGCTTTGAGTGGATAGAGGGTATATTATCAAAAGTATTCGGAAAAAGCAAATATGAGGATTGCTCAAATTTAATAAAGTAATAATAAAAATACAAAATCAGCCAATAATAAGAACAAAGGGCGTGCAATTTTGTACGTTGCAAGTTGAAGTTTACCATGTTTGTGTGCGCCACTTCCAGCACAAATGGGTTCTGCTAAAATGGATTCTGTGACCGACTCGCGTTAAAATACGAAATCTTGGTTGCGGAGAAAGAAACTATGGTGCGCATTCACAGTGTGTGCTGTGCAGCAGTGGCGTAATAGGAGCGCAGGGGGCGGTCTGCCCGGGTATACTTTTTAAGGAGCGGCATTTTCCATCTACTACATTGGAAAAAAATTGTTTTTCTATCGTACAGTTTTAATTTTCCATAAAAACATAGGGTTATATTAAAACACAAACTGCGCCCACTTTTCCACAAAGATTTTTATTCACCTATTTCGACTACCAGGTAGTCATCTTTCAGCATGAGAATTTAAATCGACAGTCGAACAGCGTAGTGTATCGGTATTGGTGTGGAAATTGAAGCATAGCTTCCATAAACTCACTTTTTAGAAACATATTTCGAACTGAACCTGAAAAGAAGCCTGATGTACCCATAAAGGTCATCCACAGTTTGAATGATGAAAAATTACCTCCTCTTGGTGGAGGGAAATTATGATTGACGACTGTCTGAACTAGGAGTATATCACTTAAGGCCACAAAAAACGAAAAACCTATGAAATCTGGGAAGATGACATTATCAATGTCATCCAAATTGATATCAAAATTTTTGAATATGTCTTGAATTACGGTACCTTTTCTATGTTTTAGAATGCCAGAGACTAGTTCATTATTATGATTTACCTAATAGGCAGCATGGTTTTCATGAACTCTTGAATATATTTCCCAACATATGTCATATTGAAATCATTGAGTGGAGTAATTGCGAGCAATTCTCCGATCCAACTGTGCAATAATCCTTAAGGTAATGTTCTGGAAAGGTTTGGAGTTCCTTTCATCTTGTCTTGCAAATTGTAGCCCAGACGGGCAAGCCATATAGTAAGATCACATGAACAATCAGTTTGTATAACAGTAGTTTGTTTTCAAACAGAGAGCACTGTTACGATCCAACAAAGCAATTAAACTAAATTTTGCTTTTTTGGCCTCGTTCATCGCATAAGTCACATGCATATTCCAAATACTTGCCTTATATCTTCAAGGAGTCGAGATTTTTCTATCTCTTCTTAGTGATAAACATCGCCTTGCATTTGTCGACATTCAGTTTTAATCGCCACTTGCTAAACCAGATTTTACATTCTTTAAGGGCTTTCTTCAGACGTGATACAACAACACTAGGCTGGCGTGCCCATGTGAGTATAGCTATGTCAGAGAATTTATCGACAATCGAAGAGTGAAGTGTACAATTTTTCAGGTGGGACAGAAGCAGTGCTTTCACGAGGCTCACCCTTCCAGAATAAATTCCAAATGAAATACACTGAAGTAGGCAAGAAGCCTGACTAACTCAAGAGGTCTTCTACATTATGAAAAAATAATAAGATTGACAGTTGTCGGAAGGGAGGAGGGTATCGCATCTTCCAATAATCCGGGAAGGAGACGTTGCCATTGTCTTCAAAATTGGCGTCAAGAATATGCCTCGGCTTTCTATATTTCGTATGCCACTTTATTTCCATCGAGTTACCCAGTATTCCAGCCACCAGGTCGTTGTCATGGATCCTCATCGTCTGCACCATACAAATCAGGAGATCTTGGATAAACTTTCCTATGAGAGTCATGTTTAAATCCGAGTGGATGTATCAAAAAGTATACATAACTTGTAATGTGCTAGAATCATTTCTCAATTTTAAATGCACAGTAGTCTAGATCAATCTTGAACGATCAATATCTCGAAACAAAACAACATTCCGAAAATCATCAAAGGACAAAAGATTCTTAAAATAACCCAAAGAATCACTCCTTGAATTTTATTCGTATATTTAGTAAACACCCTGTATATTTTGCATATTGTTTATAGATGTAATTAGAAGAAAGTAAATCGTTCAATTTTAGTGGTGATTTTTTTTTAGAAAGTATTGGAAAAAATTCTTGAAATGCTTTTGAAAAGTTCTTAATGTAATGGACATGAAAGTAACTTGATCAATAAATTAGTGTTTCATTCCATAACAACGCTAAATGCTACATAAGAAGAATTATTTACATAAAAAGGAAAAAAATCGAGACAAGTACCAAAAATAATAAAAATATAAGAGCCAAAACGGTGGACACTAGGATAACAACGAAGGAAGAAGAGAAACCACTATTCAACAAGCATCAAAGTTATAGTTCGATATATATACGAGGGCATATTGAAAAGTAATGCCTCCATGGCTGTAACTTTTTTATTTTTTAACCGATTTTCAAATTTCTTTTTGTATCTAATACTTACATTTGTCCTCTATGTAAAGCACTGTTCAATTTTCGACATAGTCCCCATTCCTTTCCACGCATTACACCAACGCGTGGACTAGTTGGGTGAACCCGTCGGAGAGGAATTCCGGAGTTGTCGTCGACACGAGGATTGAATGGCAGCTTTGGATCCTCTTCTGCAGCACGATAACGCCCGTCCGCACACGATCGCCACACATCAGAGGGAGTTGCAGCGCCATAGTTCAAAGATGAAAAACTGCAGTTCAAAAATGAAAGACTTTGCACCTTGCGACTTTCACCAATTCCCAAAGAGGAAAGAGCACCTTAAGGGGCATGAGTTGCGTTCTGACGACGAGGCGCCGGGTTAAAGGTGTACATGTTGATGATGACCGGATGAAAAAAATAGTATTGGTAAACGAAAGGTTCATTTATGAATAATTTTCATGTATTTTGAATTACTTTATGATCAACACTCTTATTTGCCTAAGTACAAAGCTTGGATGTACGGGAAGGTACACTGTGAACGAGATGGTTAAATATACATCAAATTAAAAGTATCCCTATTCAGAGGCCCGTAGCGGGATTACCGATGCGCCGAATGGCTTCAAAATTGGCTATTCAGGGAATTGAGGAAGAGATATTAATAATAATAACATTTCATTTCCTAATCGATCACCAGGGCAAAATGTGGCGCTGCTAACAACATCAATTTAGTATCACTTGGTCAAAGTTTGGGCAACCAGTTATTCATTAATGTACCAATTGCACCTACAGTACCAATCATCGGAAGATGTGGACTGTACAGCATGCTGCGAGGACATGTTCAAAGTGGCTACCGTCCTTCAGGGCCAATACCTCATAGCGAATTACAGCATGCCACACAACAGCACGCAGTTGATCGGAAAATATGTTCTGTGCATAGAAGACGATGTTTTCCTTCAATTCCGCCAGTGAATGAATGTCTCCACGATAAACAATGCTTTTGAGATTACCCCAAAGCAAAAGATCGGGTGAACAGGGTAGGCACCTTATTGGGAACGGATAGCTGATTACTCTTTTCTCAGAGAAATGTTGTCGCAGCAACTCTTGAACAAACATCTCCATACTGTTGTGTACGCTATGTGTCTGTCTTAGCACAGAAATTTCGGTATCGTACTCCGTTAATTCCTCAACAACTGCCGTTCATAGTCGAACAATAAAGCTTTCTATTCCATTAAAACATTGAACCATGCATCGCAGACCACAAGGTGTCAGTGAAGCTCAATGCAATGAATTTTTGCGCCGGTAATTTCGTAGCGCCGCGATAGCATTCTCGTTGTTCAGATAAATAACAAGAGCAGTAAGGCGTGATCTGGCAAGGTCAACATCATTGTGCTTATGAAATTTTCTGTCGGGATCACACATCTTTTTATACCGTTATGCAAATGAAAATCGCTGTTGTTGTTGGCAGCGCCATATTTCGCCCTGATCGGTTGGGGAACGACATGTTATTATTATCAATATCTCTTTCTCATGCCTTGAATAGCATGCCCTCCAACTTTGAAGCCATTCGGCCCACCCAAAGTCATCCCGCTAAAGGGATCTGAATAGAGATGCTTTAATCTGAATCACCCTGTATATGAGCAGTAAAGGATGATAGAATAGACAAAAAAGGAACTGTCTTAGGCCCATAATATCTAAGAGAGCCTGACGATGAGCTTATACGTACAGAGTGATTATAATTAAAGTTACGATTTCAAAAATCGATAATTTGAAAACTACTCGTCAGAATGACCTGATATTTTAGCAGAACAATCGTGAGGCAATGGAATTTTGTTTGGCGAAGGAAAAAAAATAATTCCAAATTCTGCCGATAGATGGCCCTGGCAGGGTTCACACTGTCTGGAGATATGCAAATTCTTATCTTATCTTATCTGGTACAGAGGGTAGATTATCGCAAGCGATAATCTGCGGCACCTACTCCTACGAGGGAGTTTTGCGCCATCCCATTAAATAACGACTGCTACGAGATGACAGTAGCAGTCGGGACCGACGGCTTAACGTGCCCTCCGAAGCACGGGGGGTTTCATGATGGAAGAGCTGCTGGGGATAAACGAACCAGAGGCTGTCACCAACCGCTGGAAAACCAGCTATGGTCAATCGGCAAATGGGTCAGACCAAAGTCCCCCAACAGCCGCGCCCTAAATAGCTGTCCCACCAGCGGTGGCCCTCAAGCCCAGGCCGTCACCCAACCAGCAGCTGGCCGCGCCTGAAGTTGCTGAACTCCATCGATTGGCAAGCCAACCGACGAGACAACCAGGCCACGGCCACCCCCTATGCAAATTACTTATACGTGACATGCGCACCGCAGACATAGCTGCCATAAAAATGCAGAGCACCAGCTCTTTGCTTGAATGCTTCATCATGACTATAAAGGATCGCGCTCTGCCCTTGAAGCTTTTTTTATAAGAACGATGAGTGTGCACTAACAGCTATTAGGAAGTTTCGGACATTAAAATCCACAAAATCGGGTCCAATAACCACAAATGGTCTGCGAAAAATGATTGCTAAATTCGAAGAGACCGGTTCATTTGACGTGAAACGGGGTAGAGGAAGGAAACCAGTTTCGGCTGCGACAGTGGAAGATGTGGCTACAGCATTACAAGAACAGACGAACAGTGATGCTGAAATTAGCAGTGCACGAGGATATGCCGAATGCTGGATATGCCGAGCACGGTGCGTAAAGTCCTACGGAACATCTTGCGCTGTTACCTGTACAAGATAACTCATGTGCAGCAGTTGCTACCTGCTGACCTGGAAGCACGTGAATCTTCTGCACTACGATTTTTTGCTCGGATGGAAGTGGACAGCGAATGGCCATGGAACATTCTGTGGTCTGACGAAGCCCACTTCCATTTGCAAGGTTCTGTAAATACGCAAAATTGCAGGATATGGGCGACCGAGAATCCGTTCCAGCTACAGCCATTACCTCTTCACTCTGAAAAGGTCACTGTGTGGTGCGGAATAACGGCACAGTTTATCGTCGGTCCGTTTTTCTTCGAGTAGATCACACCTGCAGGTCACGTTACCTGCACCGTTACTGGCAAGCGGTATGAAGCACATTTGCGTAACCATGTCCTTCCGGCACTTCAGCAGCGTCAATGTGTAATCAACAATATTCATGCAAGATGGCGCTCCTCCGCACATTGCTACTCCAGTGAAGCAGCTTCTGAGTGCTCATTTCGGAGATGCTAGGATCATAAGCTGCCATTTTCCAACAACGTGGCCGCCACGTTTCCCCGACTTAAACCCGTGTGATTTCTGGTTTTGGGGGTACCTGAAGAATGTTGTTTATAGCGGGCGGATTGAGAATCTAGCCAACTTGAAGGCAAGCATCACACACCACATCCATTGCATCAGTACAGATACCCTCCGATGTGTTGTGGAGCATGCCATTTTGCGCTTCCAATTAGTAGCGGGACGAGGCGGACGGCATATCGAACAATTTCTGCCTTAATCATCAGTAAGATGTTTGTTCCATGAAGCTCTGTTTTTTTTTTGGCATTATCACTGTTGTCGCTGTAAACACGTATTCTTGTCTTTTCGCTAATAAATTTTTCGTAAACCCCTGAACTTTGTTTCCTTTTGGCTAATAACATTCCTGTGTTTCACGAATCCATTTTTGGTTTTTCCCCTGACATTACCCTGCCAGCGCCATCTATCGGCAGATTTTGGAACTATTTTTTTTCCTTCGCCAAACAAAATTCCATTGCCTCACGATTGTTCTGCTAAAATATTAGGTCATTCTGATGAGTAGTTTTCAAATTATCGAGTTTTGAAATCGTAACTTTAATTATAATCACCCTGTATAAGGTAATTCACAGTGTGTGCAAAAAACTCTGGCATTTTGCTGGGAAGGTAATTTTAAATGAACCTAGGTCCTATTTCACTTCGTTACAGTACATAAGAGATGAAAGTTTTGAAAGTGTACTAGTAAAGCCGTACATGTAGAACGCAAAATACTGCTCATTAACAATTGACAATCATTTGTTTGGTAAGAAGTAAGTTAACATTAATACAATTTGTGGAGGTCCCATCGCTTGGCTTCCGATGTCCTCTGATCTAAATTCTTTAGATTTTTACCTATGGGAGGTCACCTATGTATAACAGCTAATATACAGTGTTAATACTCGTAAACAGCTATTCCAACGGATAACTGATGCGGCCAATCGAATTCGTATTAACGGGGTACTCCCTTTTAAATTAAATGTCAATTATAAGATCGTAACATACGATTTGTTTATCTACTAGTATTTGCTACTATATTCAATAAAACTTTGATCTCTTGTAATTCTTACCCTAACTGGAAAACGAGTTATGTTCATATGACATTTTTTGCTCAACCTGACTTCCGCAATAAGCTGTCAAATTTTCTTACACTCATTTTGAATCACCCAGTATAAGATATTTATTTTCTAACATAGCATAATAGGCCGCAAGCAAAGTTTTGTCTCGGGTAGGATTGTATATGAAGTCCAATTGTTCCGTCATGTTATCAGTAACTTTTTATCCAGTAAAACATTATAATGTCAACAAGTTTCAATAGAAATGATTCCTCATTTTCGATTTAGCAGTTAATTACCCTACATCCCTTAAATTGTCATGCGCACAGTAATCCGCAACGATCGAGAGGTAACCGCTTGCATTCAGGTTCCTTCCAAAGGTAACACTGACCCAGGCCATGGTAGAAAACCTAACCCGGGTCTAACCAACCGCGTCAGCCTGCCTTCTGCCAACAACTGAATCTGGGCTTTATTTTCTGAGATTTGATACCGAATACGTCACTATCTGTCCACTCGAAATTTTACTAATCTTAAAAAGCTACCCATTGTCAGTTGGCTAGAATCCATCCCAGTATTGCGCGTGCAAACTCAAGACCTTTTTTTAATGATTGAACAAATCAGACGTTTTGGGGACCTTTCTGTAGATCCCAACGGTTCATTTTGATGGTTATTTGTTCATCAAATACGTAAATGGTAGTCCATTTCTTCTCAGACGCGTTCCAACATATTCTCGGTTATCATCTCCATTGCACCATAGATGCGTTTCTTCAAATTGTTATTCGTTGTGGCAATGGAGAAACATACGTGATATCTTTAACGTATCCCGTCAAAAAAAATCGCAAATAATTGCGCAGGGTGTTAAATCAGATGATCGTGGAGGCCAGAGCAGAATCGCCAGATCATGATTCCCAGACACGACCGATCCAGCATCCTCATTAGGGTCGCGCAAGTAATTTTTGAAGTTCTTCTATCACTTCATATCAATAAAAAGTAAATCAGCTTTACTTTTGCGCCATCCTTTTGAATAACCCTATACTAATTTATTTCTTCATTTGCGAGTATTATATAGGTCTTACGATTACATTTCAATCAAGTAATAGACAAGGGTTTTTCGTAAAATAGTGGCAGTTTTATATAAAAAGTAATCAATAAAAAATTTTAAAGAATTTTTTATTTTGCTACTACAAAGATTAGGCTATTTTTTTCACTTAGTCACCAGAGATATTTGACACCGTAACGTGTGAGAAATTTTTCGATTCAGAAACGTAGTAAATGTGTTCAGCGAGAACGTAGATGCGAGAAACATGTGGAAATTTTTCATGACTTTCTTCAAGTTTGTGATGCCAAGCTTGTTTAATGAACTTATCGCCACCAGGCAGCAAGTCATCTGTAAAACCGACGAGCGCTCGGTTTGTTATCATCTGGATGTCTTCCCTTCGATTCTGTCGCCACACTATTGATTCCCCTATAACCACAAATTCACAACTTGTGTTTTTTTCGGAGTTTTAGTTGGAATTATTTATATACAATTTCACAACGAAGATTTTCAACGCTTTTCATTTTATTTCAACCACGGCTACACCGTAAGATACTTGTCACCGTTTTTTGATAAATCAGGAGAAGTGAGTTAAAAAAATTAAATGCTCGCCGTATTCTTACGAGGTTGATTTTCAACTAAGGTCCGTTTGTAAATATCTTTGGAAGACTCGCACGATTTTTAGCGCTGCGCATGCGCACAGACTTCTAGCATCCCTTGTGAACAGCCAGACACCATTTATAGCCGTGGCATCTGTGTGTATGGTTTCCACTGTATCATTAAACTGTTTAAGAATCTTGAGGTTGCTGCTGACTCCGATATATGGTCGATTATCCGTTTTTTGATAGCAAGAAACATGATATCAGCGGACATGCATCGCCATATTAGTGAGGTGTAAGGACCTAATGCAATGGACCAGTGGTATGGCTACTCCACAACAATGCAAGGCCACACTCTGCAAAAAACCAAGCTCTAATCAGATCTTCTGGTTGGGTGCAATTTGACTGCCCTCCTTTATTTAAACTTGGAAACTATAAGAAAAATATCTAGAATCTGGTAAATTTTGACAGAGAGAGAGAGAGAGAGAGAGAGAGAAGTTTTATTTTTATTTGTGACATTCAACACCCCCCTTACCAAGATCAATGTATACCTCCTGGTACAAGCATATGAGACAGCAGCCTGTGGGCGAGGCTAGCCGCTCCTCAAAGCACACTTAGAACCTCCACAATAAGTACTCCTAATAGAAACGCATAACATGCGCAGAGTGCTTCTTTTATTCCTGCTAGACGGAGGAGACACAGAAACCTCCCCTGGCCGATCCTGAATGCACTAGTTCAGCAGGCTCTGTGCTCAACCGAGTAAACAACGTGATTAGTCATCTTTGGTCGCTGTCCCGGTGTTCCGCACCTAGGAACTACTGCCTCACTTTTGCAATTTGTGCACTATAGCGAGCCACACCATATGGCGACGCCAAGAACGATTTCATGCTCTATGATGAACGATTTCAGATATGACATTCAACACCCCCCCCCCCGTACCAAGACTAATGCGCACCTCCTGAGGATATGCGCCGGGGAGTGAGTGATGCCAAGGGTTCGGGATCTAAAATGAGGCTGACACAGACACGGAATTGTGTGTTTATACCTTTAAAACCAACCCACGTGCATATTAAACATCTTGTAATATATTTATTTGAAACTGGTTGCCCAGATGCAAGTACAACCAACGCGTGAGTTGTTATGTTAAATACTAAATTAGAATTATGTTCTGAAAAACATATGTTTAAAATGCCTTTTAGTGAAGGCTCAGATTACTTGGTTATTATAAAAGAGGTGGCCAGTCGAAAAAGATTGACGCTTATCTACAAAATCATCAAAATTTTCTTTATTTAACGATGAATATCGCACAATTTCGTGGGATTGTTTTTGCGTTCAAAAATCAAATCAAACGTAGCGATTTTTCAATTTCCTTGTTCATTTAAATACGCACCGAAATAACACAAACGCTCCCGTAGTCTAGTTCACACAACAATTCTTGATTTAGATCATCCTATGCACGTACAAGCAGAAACGAGTTCAAGCCTTATCGACAAATCCAGGTGTACGCACTGCAAAAATCCAATCTATGTCAGGGTTACAATTTTTGCCACCGGATAAAATTCACAAGGATTATGACAAATAAGTAGTCTGGCTGATCTTCAATTGACACTAACAATAACCAGATTTATTCAACTTTATTGCGAATAGATACTGCTTTACGAAAGATTTAAAAAAAGTTTAGATCCAATTCACGCCTTTAATAAACGGAATAGAAAGGGATTAGGGCTCTGTGCAGACCAGGACAGTTGCTGAACACATCTCGTCATTTCATTCCAGGAGACGTGCAGCCTTGTGGCAAGGGGCGTTGTCGTTCTGTTAATAATCGTCCACTCCATAGAACTTCCAGATGGTGGAAAACATCTCATTATCCAAAATGTCCAGGTATTGAGCGCCCTTCCACGAAAAACAACCAATGGCCCAAGTCCAAACCAGCTGAGCAAGCACTCAACCAATACCAAATTTCCCCGTGGGAACAACGTATTCTGGGAATAGGAGTTTTCTACGCTGCCTCCTCACCCATATTCTATTGTCGGACTGCAAACAGGTGAACCTCAATTCATTGCTGCATACAACGCTCTTTGCACCAAGGCGCACGACCCGCCTTGTTTGCTCTTATGATTTTGGCTTGTGTGCTGCAGCTCTTTCATGGAAACCAAGGTCATGTAGTTCTTTTCGTAAGGTATTATTGCTCGTTGTAAATTATTACTGGTGCTTTGGAGATCTTCAAGGATAGTCTGCGCTAATTTTAGCGTGTTTTGTGCGCACAACCCTCTTTAACGCTTTTCAGTCCCTTTCGGCCATTTTCGGCCGGCCCGGGTGTTTTCCTGCAATGGTAATTAAAGCTGTATATTTTGGATGGCCTAGCTGAGTAGCGGTGGCACGTATTGAGATACTGGCTATGTGACAGCCTACAATTACACCTCTCTCAAAGGCAGTGAATTACCGTCATGCTGTCTACTGAGTCTATTCGACTTCTACGATATGTTTTATTTATTCAAACCAGGATCGTCCTCTGGTTTGGATTAACAAACTCGCTCATTCCAAATGATGACAGGGGTGTCCGGACATTTATTGGTGGATTTTGCATCGGTTACTGGAACTCAAAAAGGGTCAAAATCATTTTGATTCATTTATTTACACAATGTTCTTACCGTACAAGTTTTGTATAGTTTTTGTTTGGTCCGTCTGCAATATATCCATGTGTTATTGCTAGTATAGATTTTTAACAAAACAGAAACAGCAAATAATAACTGTGATTTGATTTGCGTTATTAGAAGCTTTAGCTTAAATCTTCTTATAAGAAAGCACACTTGGTATGCACGTTCATCCGTCCGGCCGCTGTTTGCACGATAACTTAAAAACGCATTAACTTTTACAAATTCTGTTTTCAACAATATGATTACCAAGGTCTTAGCTCGGATGTATCAACTTTTCAGGGTTTTTCGTGTACCTCTTTAACTCTCTAAGAGTGACCGTTAAAAATGTCAGGATATGGGGTAGCCGAAGAAAATGACAGGCCCCGGTCAACACCACCTAGAGAGCAGGTCTGCGCACGGAAACGTCAGACATTGTTATGGTCTATCCAACGTGCTCAGTCAACAATTAGGAATGATTTCCCGCCTCTATTATCTTCCCCCTGAGATATTATTCTTATTATATTTTTCGTTAATGCATTCATTAATCTGTTATGGAATTCAATTTTGGAGCTCGACTTCAAAGTTTAACCTAATGCGACTCTTTAATGCGAATCTTTTCAAGCTTCGTAACCAATTCTGTTGCTCAATTGTTTAACTCTTTTAGTGTAGCCTCTGTATATCAACTTCACATTTTGTGTTCAACTACGTTTATATACAAAGTAGCCAAGGGTCATTTACTTCTTTCTACTCCTCTTTTTGATCCAGCACCAAGGTGAATTTCACTCTTACGCTCTTTTGCAGGCATTAGATGGTGTCTTTTCTACCTGAAGACATCCGCTCCTCTCCGACTACTTCCACCTTCAAAAATAAACTAAAAAATTACTTTTTACTACCAATCCTAACCCTTTCATCTGTTAATTTCTTTTTTCTAAAATGTTGTTATCTTTGTTTTTTCGCATATTGTATTTCATACTATTCTGTTGCTTATTCCGCCTAGGGACCTACTTGTCGGCCTTGTGACCATACTGGCATTGGATGGAATTTTTTCTGTACTAATTTCCAAATAAATAAATAAATAAATAAATAAATAAATAAATAAATATTAAGTTTCTGCCTTAAATTTTTTATTGTTTCAGTATTTATGAGTGATGAGCCTTTTATAATGTGTTATTTGTGAAATTTGTAGATTGTTCGTTAAGTTTAAAACGGTATTTTTTTACTCGTATTTAAAATATCGAAGGCAGAATATGAAAGCAGGGTGAATGTCTGATAGGCTAATGTCATTCTATTTGTACATTGTTTGTTAAGTTGAAAACATTATTTTTACTCGAATTTTAAAATATCGAAGATAAAATATGAAAAGCAGCGTGAATGTACGATAAGTCATTTTTTATCTGTGAAGAAGTGAAAACAATTCTTTGGCTAGTCAAACGAATGCAGATAAAACAGATGTATCTTCATCTAAGCTAACAGATCTAGATAAAATCATTCACGTACACAAATAAAATTTTCAAGAAAGGAAAGAAAACAAAAAGTAACAATCATTTTGAATTTGCCGCCATTTTTTTCGTGGTACAAGCAGAATAGAGATTTTTATGCGCTGTCATTATTAAACATTGTGGTTAAATTATGCAAAACTACACAATCGAAGAACGCTTAGCAATTGTAAAATTTCACTTCAAAAATGGTGAATATTTTACGAAAATTGTCAGCTCATTTTGGGACACCCTTTACTATTCAAAAAACAGTAACATGGAAGTTCTTCGTAAACAAAAACTTACAGAAAGAAAATTGAAACTCGAAAATTGAAAGTTGGAACATTTTAAAAACCGTGTTATGGTAATAGATAAAAATACTTAAGAAATAGTAACTAGTAGTAAGAAGAAAAAAGAAATCGCGGTTGAAAATTTATTTTTAAAACTACAGTTAACGTTTCATCTTTTTCCTTGTAAGCGAGTGCTGAAAACCTGCGATTCGATGGTCGATAACAGTCAGTGAGATCTTGCAGATGCGCCAGAAACTATCCAAGCAATCACACTCATTAATTGTATTCGTTATGCTTGGACTAAGATGGTTAGATGATTTTCAGTGACGTGAACTTTTTCGTCGGCTATGAGGATATGGCATGCGAGATAACAGTCGATTCGTAGTGATGAATCAAGAATGAATAAAATGTTACTTTCTGTTTATTTTTGACGCATTATTGACGCGGGCACGCGCACGTGAGGGTCACTTTGTGAACGCACAATTACTCATGTTACTGTAATAATTGTACTGCATCAGTACTAATGTGCGAGACATAATATGATTGCATAAAGCAACTTGTATTTCTTAATAAATTGGAATTGCTTTGTATTTTAACGTGAATGTTAAGAATAAAGTATATGTAAATTTGAAAGGAATTTAAATAATTTTCTGTTGTTCATTAGGAACTTTAGCTAAAATTTAAGTTCTCGAATATAAAATTACTTCTGCGTCACACAAAAGCTCCTTTTTGGAACGTTTACCAGATTTTATTGTTTCACTGAATTCAGGTAGAAGCGCATAGGGATTTTGTATTTGTAATGTAGGAACTTTGTTTATTGCTTTTAAGCACATTCCTCCCTCTAGCTAAAGAGTGTTTACAGTTCTTTATTTTGCTCATAACATTTCTGTTGCTTATTTTAATGGCATGTTTCTAAGAATTCAAATAGGCCATTAAGTATTCCCGTAAATATTGTCGATAATGTGGTGAACTTTTTGTTTAAATTCCGGGTCCATCCCTTTTCTCCATTGTTCAACACCTCTCGTATTTTGGACTCCTGAGAAAACACCCCCAAACGAGTTGATGTTGCTAGGCAGTGTTTCTATTGCTGGCCCGTGTTTATCATTTCCGCTGCTAGTCAGTGTTTCCTGCGCAATAACTGCAATTTCTCATTCAAATTATTAGAATTAATCTGGTCCGTTATCTATGAAATATCTATTTCGGTTTACATTGGCTTGAATTGGTTTGTTTTGCTTGAGTTTAAATTGATCTGAGGGTTACAATAGTTAACTATGATTTCTATATGCCTGATTTGGGATTGCACTTTTATTTGGATTCTATTGCTTTATACAGTTTTTAACTTGTTCGCATTATTCACAATTCCATCAAACGTGTTATCGTAATCATTAGGCCATTCGTCAATTTCGCCTACGCACTGGTAATACAGCTAGATACGTATATAAATCAGCAGGTAAAATCATGGTTAAAACCCTCTTTCTTCCTTTCTCATTCTCACTCTCTCTCTCTCTCTCTCTCTCTCTCTCTCTCTCTCTCTCTCTCTCTGTCTCTCTCTCAACAGAGAGACTCTGATGGCATTCGAACCGATATTATATTCCTCATTAAGTTTCGTTTTTTGATTAACTAGTAAGCTATCGTGAAAGGTTTGGAGAAAAGAAAATTAATACTGGACAATTTTGTCATTTATTTTAATTCCCCATAATCCAATTTTACGTACATATTTCAAACCTAATCTCCCGCTCATTACAATTTTAAAAAAAATTAATTAAAAAACTCGTTTACAAAGTTTAGTCCATAGTAAGAACGATAATAAATAAAATTTGACAGGCCGCGGCACTGAAATAATCACCTAACCATAGTAGAATGGTTATTGGAAGTTACAGGTTGGCCAACTCCATTGTTGTCCATTGTTAAAAATGTAATTTGGGAAAAGCGCCTTCAATGTTTTGCCAATGCCCGTTTCTCCTGATAATCCTCTTACTATAAACTTTCAAGTACATGCACGTATATTCTTAAAATGCTTTTCAGATTTTGTCTAGCTATGATTGTAGCAAAGATAAAAGATCTTTTTAAAATTCCTACCAGTGAAGAAATATTCTTGAAATCACGGCCGTGTTATATATATTCAGGCCTGACAACTGAATTGATGACGTCAGGCTAGAGGTCGGTGGCCGTGGCATTCTGCTTGCTATTTTGAATAGGTTACTTGTAACATTTTTCTATAAAATTTTTAAATTTCTTTTATTGTGATTTTTTTTATTGTGATTTTACTGTGATTTTTTTTAAAAATATATTTCAATTATGACAATATTCTTGTCACAGAAAATTATGCTAATTTTTATTATCTAATTTCTGCTTGTGTATCTTAGTTAATTATTAACAGAGCATGGATCAATTTTGACTTGTAATTACAGACTATTTGAATGCATTGATAAAAACATAGTTCTCAAAACGAACAAATTTTTTTCTCTCATCTTTGCTCCAGGTTGCCATGGGAACCCCCTTCTCAAAGGAAATTCTATAACTTTGAATTTTCTCTTCATAAGGTTTTTCTCTCCATTTGAAGCTGTTCTCTTTCATCCTATGTTTTGGCCAAGTGGCCGAGAGGACTAGGGCATAGGCTTTCTAGTTCTCTAGTCTGCCTGGTCGTGGGCTCGAATCTCGCCGTGGGCATGGATGTTTGTGTTTGTCCCGGGTTGCATACAGATATGACTTGTGTAAAAGGCGCAAAATGACCTTAGTAGTCGACGCCAAAAATTCTAATAAACCAACCATGTCTTTCTTTTTTTGGAAAGCGCAGTATTTCGTTAGCTTAATTTACTCTATGAGGTATTCAAATGCTTTTTGAGCATGGATGAAAGGAGGCATCAGTGGTTGAAATAAAATTGTGGGATCAGTGGCTGAAATAAAATCGATCAACAAATGCGATTGCAAAAACGGAATATTCTTTTGTTTTGTGATAACCGATAATTTTCTACTGTTAAATTAAATATTAGACACTATTTAAATCAATTTGTGTTGAGTAGTGTACTTTTTTTAAACGAAAATCCTTACTCCGAATAAGTGGATATTTTCTTTCGGTCCCGAGGCTATCCACTTATCGAGGTTCGACTATATATAGAATTATGTTTTCTTCTACGAGGAATATCAGAAAGGAACGCCATTTATTTTTTTTCAAAGAAAATTACTAAATATACAGGTAAACAACTAAGTGCAGCTGAAACTACACGTTTTCATCTACTTTTCCACATACGCGCTTTGACACTTCAGGCATTTATCCCAACGCTGCACCAGTTTCAGAATACCTCGCTCATAGAACTCCGTCGGCTGTGAATACAGCCAATGGCACATAGCAGATGTGATTTCCTCGTCAGTCTCAAACCTCTGACCACCCAGAAATCTCTTCATGGGACCAAAAGGTCGTAGTCCGAGGGTGCTAAATCCGGACTGCAGGCCGGGTGGTCTAGAACCTCCCAACCGACACGGACCAGTTTGCTTTGACGACGTTGGCCATATGCGGGAGGGCGTTATCATGTAGAAGTCGAACATCGTTTCCTCTTTCTGATCACTTATGCCAAAGCGCACGCCGCAGTTTAGTCAACGCTTCACACAATGTAGCGGCGTTGACAGTTGACCCAAAAGGCAGGAACTTTGCGAGTAGGATACCTTGAATAGGCCTATCCCAAAAAACTAAGCAAAATCTTCCGAGAAAATTTGAATTAAGTGTGAGTCGGAGAATGTAGATGTTTACATACAATGGTTGCAGGTTTTGGCTCAGGTGTGAAGTGCAAGACCTAGGACTCATCACTTGTGACAATGCTTGTCACGTGTCAATGTGTGAACAGAACAGGATCGGAAAATTTAATTTGAAAATGCAAAAATCATTTATTAACAGAGTAAGTACACGCAGTGGAATAATGAGCGTAAACTAAAGAGAGTCATACGAGTTTTTATCATATACTCAAGATTACAAAGTCCTGTAGCGAAATAAGTCGATGAAAGCATAAATATCAAAGAGCAAAGTCAGTAGTCAAATAATATTCAATACAATGTTACGAGGTTATATCCGATGACGGCCACAAGTCGGTAGATAGATAAGTGACAATGGCAGACTGGGCGACGGTAAGGTCAAAGGTTATTTGGTAAAATAGTTCAAAGTTCGCAGGAGTTAGCTTTGAAAGTTAAAGGCAGGATTAGGCAAGGTCCGTTGGCTGTGAAACTGAAGTCGAGGATGTCGTAAGGCAAGTTAGTCCCATTCGTGAAGTCGGAGGTCTGATAGGTCAGGTAAGCAGCAAACGATATCGGCGTCTAAGTCGATGGGAATCGTGAAGTCAAAGGTCTGGTAGATCAGGTAAGCAGCAGACGATGTCGGCGTCTAAGTCGATGGGAATCGTGAAGACAAAAGTCTAGCAGGTCAGGTAAGTAGCAGGTGATGACAGGCTGGGCGGCGTAAGTATCTTTCCGTCGAGTCGCAGCCGGTTGAAGTGATGACGCTGAATAAAGGTGATCTCCACTATGCTTCGAAGGCACAATCGAAGGCGATGCCGACAGAAGAAGGAAAAGGGTAGCACAGGTGCCTGCGTAGCAGGACGACAAGCACCTCGCTTCAACAATAGCAGAAATACTGTCGAGGCTGAGTGAAGATGTAGGCCCGTGAGCCGTGACGGACACAAACGAAGATACTGCCCTCACAAACAGAAGCACATCAAGGTCATACTGTCGTTAGCCAAGCTTTAATAAAACACACTCTTGAATAAGAATTTCCTTAGAAATTCAATACATCACTGTGATCATTGATAATGCACATTTCCATTTATAATCATTAAACAAGCTTCTTTAAGCGTTAATCTGATGCTAATAAGGAGCGCCACCAATCACAACACTAATTAGAAGTAAATGTGCATCGTAGAACAAGAATTTTGGATAATCAATATCACACATTATTAACATCACACTTCAATGATTAATTAACGGCAGCTTTTCGTCATGGGAATTCGAAGGCAAATTACGTAGCACAAACAAAGCAATGTAATTTCATAACTTAATATCATTCACTTAGTTGAAGGATATTTATTTTGCACACTTAACTCTTCACAGAAATCTTCACACAAATAATTTCATTAATTAATTGAAGAACACTTTTATGCAATTATCAGTTAACTGAAGCACACTTTCAAACATTCATTACTGGCAATAGCCTACGGAAGGAAACACACATGAAAATATCATTTCATTTAGAATTCTACGATGCACATTTACTATCACGTACTTTCGTTTGGGAGAGATGAATAGCACTTTAAATAAACACGCATTTAATCACCACTATTATTTTAGCACATAAGAATAAAGCCTTAGGAACGAAAACCCCAGAAGAATTTGTGAAGCTTTATTAACGAGCTGAGAACTCCCTTAGGGATGAGTAGTTGACTCGCCCGTCGTTGTTTAACTTTCTCTCAGTTTAAAGGACGACGGATAAATCGGTCCTTGAATAAAGTTAGTCGAATTCAATAAAGAATACGAATACTGCTTTCTGATAAGAATTATTTAAAGTCACTTATTGAGGAAATAGTCCGTAGAAATAGTTCGTATTGAAGTCGAGACCTCGGCTTAAATTTAAAGGCGTGAAATTCAAGCTCGGTCAAGACCAAAACGTTATACAGGGAGAGACGACATCATTGAGTTCGTGCGAACGTGAAAGATTCCTCCCGTTCCAATTTCAATGAATTGCGATACGGAAAAGGGAAAGACTCCTAGCCATGGAGAATTATCAGTATGGTCCAATTCGCACTGAACGAAAACAGTTCGAACGATATGAACGTCTATCAACGTATCGCAGCTAATTACAGTTAAGTTGCTGATAACGATAAAGCCTACTTTGGCGGTACAAATGGAGAGGTAGTTCGTTGTCCGCGGCTCCGTCGCTTTCAGCTTGCTGGCACGTTGCGTTCGTCGTCGTCTTTTCTCGTGAACCGTTATCTTCAGATACCTTTACTGTATCGGTTGAAGAGGTTCTCAGAAGCTCTTCGAAGGCGGGCCCGATGAGCGTTTGAACTCGCAGCCATACGATTTCGCTTCCTGCTGTCGTGTTGCTCGACGGTTCCGATGAAGCGGCGGGCGACGTTTCTCGTCGTCGGCTTCTCTCTACGCTCGGCCGTTGCTCCGTGCTTCCCTTAGCGAATTCGCTTCTCGCTAAGATTCCTCCTGTTGTTCAACCTTCGGCATCGAAGACGCTCTTTTCCGTCCTCTTTACTCGACGAAAGCTGTTTCTCCTCTCCCGATCTCGTTCTGTCCCATTTCCTTCTTGGATTGTCCGAGATCCTGTCCTCCTGACGTCGTCGTTCGTCACTTGGCATCGAACGCGTCACTCGACACGTGAAAATGCTATTCAGAAACATTTTCTTCTTGGTTGTACCGCTGCAGATGTTGCAGACTTGCTCTGCTGTCTGTCTGTTTTGATATCACACGTTTCGAAATCCAACGCAAACAGACTTTGCGGTATCCAAGCTTCTCATGCACCATATCCTATAGATTCTTAGGATACACGTATGTGAAACGTTTCACTCACTTCTTTCAAGAAAATGCGACGGTTTTCTCTGATTATGTTGTGAATGTCCTCGATAATGGCTGGCGTTGCCGCTGACGCAGGCCGCCTAGAACGCTGTTTATCGGCAATGCTATTTCTTCCTTCCAGAAACATTCTGCATCATTTGCACACATTGGAATAGCCCAGACAGTCGCCACCGTAAACTTATACCATTTCCTCATGAATTTCAGCGGATTTCTTACCTTTCGCGAAAAGAAATCTTATAACAGTTCGCTGTTCTTTCACTGTAGACGATGTGATAGCGGGCCATTTGTAAAACGACTGATAGCATGTAGTGCGCGTGCGCAGGAATAATTCTTGTTATGTAATGTCTGTGCATGCATTTAACCTTCTTTTTGGCTATGTTAACTTTTACACAGCGACTATATTTTCTCCGTTAAAAAATAAATGCCGTAAGTTTCTGATATCCCCTCGTATAACTTATAATCTGTTCATAAAGCAAATTCAGTTTCTAGCACCCATTAGGAAGTAACCCAATTATCGGTAAGGGATGGGTTATTATATAAACTTAAAAATTTATACATATTGTGTAGCAATTCTCTAAATTCACTTCCAAACTCTGTTTTAATTTTCTTTCAGGCATGGCGTCATGACCCTGCATAGCATCTTGACATTTTATCCTTGAAAGCCTTAGAACAAACTAGTTGTTACCCGCGGCTTCGCCCGCCCGCGCCATCTGTTGAGGGGAATTACAAAGCAAAAGCAGATAATTTTAAATGAAAACCCCAGAAAGTGGGGAGGGGGGGGGGTCGTAGGGGGCTAATTTTTGGCGATAGAGCAGGTCCTTTATTGATAAGCCTGCCCTGAAAATTTCAAGTCGCTAGCTCAAACCGTCTAGGAGGAGATAGAATTACAGATAAATAAATAAATACACGCAAGAGTTTTAGTATATAGAAATAAAGGAAATATTAAACCTTCCAGTGGTCGCAATCAAACTCAATTCACCTGGCTAAACAAGAATATAACTCGTAAAACGATTTTCAAATATGCTGAAAAGAAGAATATAAAAAGTTGTTGTTTAGTATTATAACAATATTTTATATACAGCAATGGCGAACACTGCATGGAATGCAGCGTTGTCAATTTACGTATTCGAATGCAGCGTTCACACGAATCTTTCCAAACACGCGCGAAATGAGAAATGAAATGCTCGCATGCTTAAATGTTTTAAACTACTGGGCCTATGATTTTTCCACTGCTAGAGCTATTCATCCCTTCTTAATCAAAGTTACCGATCATCCCTTCTTAATCATTGTTGCAAAGCATTGTCGGGGAAAATCTTGTGCGTCCCTTCTTAATCCAACGTGACGCAGATGTGATTTTAAATTTCAATATTTCACTTTTACTTGCAGTTGGTTTAAATAAGCAATGGAAATACCTTTGATTCTATCCACACACATCATTTTTAAATATAAGCCTAACTTTAATTAGCCATTTTTAACAATAGGCCTAACATTATATAGTCATTTTAACTATAG
>JAHWFO010018799.1:2327836-2351524 GCA_023313115.1 Rhysida immarginata
AATGGCTAGTGTTAGGCCTATTGCTAAAAATGGCGAATAAATGCTAGACCTATAGTTAAAAATGACTAAATAATGTTAGGCCTTTTGTTAAAAATGGCTAATTAAATAATGTTTAATGGCCTATATTTAAAAATAATGTGCGGATAGAATCAAAGGAAATTCCATTGATTAGTTAAACCAACTGCAAGTATAAGTGAAATATTCAAATTTAAAATTACGTCTGCGTCACAGGTAAAGCTCCTTTGAATGCTTACGAGATTTTTCCCGACAATGCTTTGCAACAATGATTTTTTCTTTTCTAACGTTTATGGTAACTTTGATTAAGAAGGGATGAATGGCTCTAGGAGTGGAAAGAACATAGGCGCAGTAGTTTAAAACATTTAGACGTGCGAGCATTTCATTTCTCATTTTGCGCGTGGTTGGAAAGATTCGTGTGAACGCAGCAATCGAATACGTAAATTGACATGCAGTTTTCGCCATTGGTGTATATAAAATATTACTGTAATATTAAACAACAAATTTTTGTATTTTTCTTTTCAGCATATTTGAAAATCGTTTTACGAGTTATATTCTTGCTCCTTATGGAAGGAACGCACTTCAGCTCTATAAAGGGGATTTTTTTTTTTTTCAAATTATTCTACTTCACGGTTAAAGTTTCTACTCACACACGTGGTTCTGATTAAAATTAAATGATTTGCCACGTTTTGTCACTACCCTACTCCCATTTTTACAAAACGTTGCTGCTACCAGGCACAAGTATTGAACGGACTGCGTGCTCCATGGTTACTAATCTCTTGCAATAGAAATTGCCCTGGCACTCGTCCTTCAATTCTCCCTACTCCCCTTTTTTTGTTTCTTAAAAAATTTTTAAAAAAAAAAAAAAAAAAAAAAAAAAAAAAAAAAAAAAAAAAAAAGTGCGACAATTTGTTTAAGTTAGAATTTGACAGATTTAAAAAAATATTGAATTAAAATGGAACTGAACAACTTAAGAATAAAATAAAAAAAACTCTTTTTCCACAACGAAACAGGAAATGAAAAAAGAAAAAACGAAAAAATATAAAATGAAGGATTAATTCCTTCATTTTATATTTTTTCGTTTTTTATTTTTTCATTTCCTGTTTCGTTGTGGTAAAAGAGTTTTATTTATTCCTAAGTTGTTCATTACCATTATCCACATAAGATTATTTAATTTATTGAAATGGAACTATAGATCCATCCCCTTAAAATTCATTTCGTGATCAGTGGCAATTAAATTAAATTAAATTAAATTAAATTAAATTAAATTAAATTAATATGTAATTTGAAGAGAACAGAACGTAGAAGTCTAGTACGCAACAGTAAGAAATTTCAACAGAGCCGAAACGCGATTTCGGCCATTTACACGACATACTCATGGTCACACGACAGTCAAGGGTTATCACTACTACAGACAAATACAGTGCGTCCCAAAAGTATAAATAATTAGTCAGAAAAACTAACTTTGTTTTATCAAAGTTATAACATTCATATAAACTCACAAAAATGTCGTTTGATTTTATGAAGAAATTCTTTAAAAATTTATTGAAGTCCCATAGACAGGCAACATTTCTGTCTCATAAATATAAATAAATATACAGGGTGGTTATAAAATAAGTTCGCCACTCAGAGCCCTCTAGAGCCCAATCTAATGAACCGATTGTGATGCAAATTGAAATGTAGGCTAGTCAGACCATGGGGGAGAGAATTCCGGAAAGAAAGAAATTAATGCAAATTTTCACCACCAGGTGAAAATATGGCGCTGTGGAATGACAAATGGAAATTTTAAAACTAGTTTTATTGTTTTAAACAACCAGGCAAGATCTTGTTTGATTACAGCATATGTTCAATATGTCCGTCCCCTGCGTCACTGCTACGCTCCTTGTAGCGTGAAATGTGCTTCGTCTGACCATAGAATGTTCCACGGCCACAGGTCATCAACAATCATCCTCGCCAGAAAGCGATAAGCAAAGTCAGCGCGTTGAGAGTCAGCTTCAGGTTTTAGCTGCTGTGCCAGATGAATATTGTAGCAGAATGGACCGCAAGACCTTTCGCACCGTGGACCATGGGCTGGACAATTCGCGTGCTGTTGTTTGAGCACTTGTTGCAGAATGTTGAGAAGAGGAAGCTCTGTCCACTACTGCAACAGCCACGTCCTCAACAACGTCGTCTGCTATCTTGCACTATCCTCTTCCTGGTGTGACAATCAAATCGCCAGCCGATTCAAAACCTTTCGCATTCGTTCTCCGCTCGTAACTCTCTCATTATTTTTCTCTCCTTCTTCGCATTGTCCATCGCGCTTGTTTCTGTGCTTTCTACGCATCTTCCGCCTACGCAGCATTTCCTCTGATTTGGTATTAATTAGTGCTGATGGAAAATAATCGTTGCTGGCAATGGATTTTTCTTTATCATTTTTCGTAACCTAGTATCTGACATGGGCCCTTTTCGCAGTCCTTTTAGTCTGACGATATGCTCGCAATGTAGCTAGAGTGCTGCTATCATTCTGGTAAAACAACTTACCAACAATGCGCGTTCTTTCTTGCTTAAAACCATGATCTTTCGTGAAAGCTTTTCACTAAACATAATGTAATAAATGGATCAATCCATTCAATTCTGAGTATGTTGACTTTCTAATTTGAATAAACTTTCTGCTAATAGGGCCGATATTGAGAACCAACATAAGCTTATGCTGTAATCAAACAAAAACTTGCCTGCTTGTTTAAAACAATAAAACTAGTTTTAAAATCTCCATTTGTCATTCCAAAGCGCCACATTTTCACCTGGTGGTGAAAATTTGCACTAACTTTTTCTTTCCGGAATTCTCTCCCCCATGGTCTGAATAGCCTACATTTCAATTTGCATCACAATCGGTTCATTAGACTGGGCTCTAGAGGGCTCTGAGTAGGCGAACTTATTTTATAGCCACCCTATACTTTCATGAAAAAATTGAATATTGAATCTTTTATTTTTTAATACCTTATTGGACCAAAGCATTTAATAATTGGAAAACACGATTCGGCATACTTTTAATTAATGTATGAATGGCTGTAAGATCTATGTAATACCAACTGTCAATGACTTGTTTTTTAGTTTTTCACACTTACTAAACTTATATTCTTATTAGCCAAACATCTCTTGCTAGAATCCCCCATAAGTTCTCAATATGATTTAGGGCCTGAGATCTTGCTGACCAACTCCATGACAGTCACATTGTGTGTTTTTAACCAGCTCACAGTGGATCTGCACACAAGTATGGAAGCGTTATCTTGTTACAAAATCAAGTCTTTGTCAACAGTTTCTGCAGCGATGAGAAAAAGATAATCTAAAGGTTGCATTTTGGTCAATATTGCTGTAGCATAAATAACGTAGAGACAGATCCAGAAATAGCAATATGGTAGCGTTTATTACGAAGTCAACGCGTTTCGGATTTTAATCTCATTATCAGGACTATGAAACGACTTATCTATGGCTGCATGTAAGATATTGCTATTTCTGAACGTTAAAAGACAATCCTTTGGTGTTTACCGATATTTACCGGCATGGAGCAGGAGGAGTTAGCTTTTTATATATAAGATTAGCCAAACCAACTGATAAACAAGGGGGGGGGGGGGGGTTAAAGTTCTAGATCTGCCACTGAGTTTGACATGGTGAAAAATACAGCTTAGCTGTATAAATATGTTTTCCCGGGAGTAAAATATCTCTCGTGTGAAAAAATAGTCTCTTTTGCATTTTGGCGATCACGTAAAAAGCAATGTTTGAAATTCTTTTGGAGCCGAACTATGCCCACACATAATCGCTCCTCTTCTTTATTGCTGACTATAGAAGTTTCGATCTTGGTTCTGCAAATCATGCCCGTAATATTTCCAGCCGTCAGGACCGTCCAAATTAAACCTCTTTTCGTCACTGAAAAGGCATGATATCCATTCGTCAGTCCAAGACATGCGTTTTTTTCCCATTGCAGTCGTGCCATCTTGTGTATCACAGTCAGTGGTGGTTCCTGATCATTGATTTATATTCCAGATTACTATTCATTTGCAGTCTTCTATGGTTGGTGCTTTTGGAGATTATAATGCTTAATTTTCGTTGAATTCACCGAACTGACGTTCCTTGATGAGCAGCTAATCGAAAAAGTTCTCTTGAAGTCGTCGATTTCGGTCGGATAGAAGATCATTTTTTTAGGCTCAGAAGGATCTTTTTATAAGACTGAATAGATAACAGCAACACTTCTATTAATTTTCTTTGCAATTTCTAAATAGTCCTTCACATTTGCATTTCCAAATTTTTACTACCTCACTATCAATCATCTATTGAACGTCGCATTTTTGGTTGACAATAGAAAAAAAAATAATAAATTTGAAACACCTCGAAATGCAGGAGGCGCGCTTTCTTGTTCTTCTCTGATAGCATTGATACCCGAGATGGTCTTTGGCTTTGATAACCCATTCGAGTCAAGGTACGGTAATTGTCCGTTCTGATATTGTTTTCTGGATACCTGAGTTGTAATAAGCAGTAATTTGTGAGATTGTTGCCTTTCTGTTTTCGCGCACAAGTTCTTGACATTCTCTTCTGGCCTCTTTCATCAACAAGGGTTTTCCGTCCATAGGAGTCACGATGGCTACATGTTTTTTGTTCCTAGACCCACTCTCGATAAACCCTTGAAACTGGTCGCCGTTTATAAAATGCTCATTCCAGCTTGTCTTTTACCTACCACCATGACATGCTGGAAGTCAGTCAGATCATTGTCCCTTTCCCCTTTTTGATATGGTTTCACGCTTAACCAACAGTAAAGTTCCTTCAGGATATTTATAAAGTGATTTGTGATCACGTGACATGCAACTCAGACAGTCACTCAATTTAAATATTTTGTGAAGTGTACTGCACAGTGGCAGTGTAACGCTCCGATTCTGGCAACGTACAGTACATTAAAGGGGTTATTTTACCTCTTGAAAACTGGAGGAGAATCCAAAGACCTGAATGACAATTAACTAATCAAATCGCAAAACACGATTGTTTGTTTGACCATAAAAGAACTAAATATTCTATACACTTTGCATTCGATATATAAAACTGTGCTCTTATTCTTCTGAATATCAATCGTATATATACATTATCAATTACTGACTAACTTGTTCTTCAAAATCCATATATAAACGTTTCTCAAAGAATACTACTTTCAGAGTAAGATTCCTTTAAGTTTTACATAATCCAGGCTTTATCCTTAAATTCTAGGCTTAATGACAAACTTTTACCTGATCTTCACATGAGGTCGGGTCGACCTTTTGGCACAGTTTTTTTCGAAAATAAATAAAAAAAACATTAGAACTTTCTTAATACTTAGCGTTCAATTGTAATAGTCATTAACTCATGCTTTAATTATTTTCATATTCATTAAACACTTCCTTCAAAATTACGCCGCACTACTAGAATTTCTTTTAGAACTAAAGGCATTACTCTAACAGGAGTATATATGTCGTCTTATCGACCCTTCAGGTAAGTACTTAAAACAAAATATCTGCTATTCCTGGCGGTATGTCTATTCTTTTACAACTTATTCTTACGCGTTCAAATTCAGGTAATTCTTTTGCTATATCACAGTTAGTTTAATTCAACAGCTCAACTCCTTGGTTCTTAGGTTAGGGTAAGTCGACGGGGGACGAATGGGTAAGTCAGAGGGGGGAGGGGGGGGAAACAATATACTAAGGATTAGATTAATACGGTTATTATGGTTTAGGACCGCCGATCTAAATACCTAACTCTGTTCGTTTCTTTTCAGATAATCATCGCTTGTGCTACAGTTGAATTCTTTCGAACGTTGTCTTTTGCCAAGGCCTTCGCCGCCATCTTTTAGATCTGCGTTGTTCGGTTGTCTGTAGAAGACTCCTACCCTTCCAAATTTCATGCGCTGACGTAGTGGGCTGGATATCTTCGATTCTGTTCAAAAGCAAAAGAACACGGTAGAGTGGGTTCAGTTATAAAGTTATGGCCTAAAATAACTGCTACCTTACCGGATCGCGGTTGAAGCGTTCGTTTTAAATGAAATATAAGATTGGCGTTGCCTTGAAGTCGATCCTCCATTAGGTCTTTTCTTCGTTTGGTCATGTATCAAAAATCATACTGCCTAGGTTAGGATTGCCTTAAAAACTTTATTGTCTCTTATATTTTTTAACTAACTTTACAGTTAAACTGCTTAACATTCTTTATTTTAAAAATGTGTCGGGCGTTCCTGAGTCCATTAGGTACTATTTCGCCCTTTATTTTTGGTCTCATGCGTTACGGAAGACAATCGTGAAGCTCATGTCTTTCTTCCTGGTCGACGCCATCCTATCTCTCCCAGCTTCGTAACTAACTGTACAAAAAAAAAAACTATCTCCACCTTCCTTCTAAACAAAGCCTCTCAAATTCATCATTCACGAGTCCATTGTCTCCGAATTAAACAATCACTTAGATTTCCACTTGTTTTATCTTAACAATACATTTTGTTTTTAACCGTATATGTAAGAATTTTATATTTTCTGTAATCCTCTTTATATTACTTTATTTTATTCAAGTTCGTTATTCCTATAGATCGCAGAACAACACCTTCCAAGTCGAAATACCTCTGATTCTCGGAGTCCTCTTAAAGAAAAACGAAAATTCCTTCTCTGTTAATCATCGTCATGATCCACAGAAAAGTTCATTCTCAAATATAACATCAACAAAATTTTTGCGCGCGTTCAAAAATTTTTGTGGGTGTTACAGCAGCTCAGTGTATAATAGTTATAAATTTAAAAATTTACTTATTTGAAATGTAAATGAATATAAATAATGTAATTATTTTCTTACATAACAAATAAAATAACACAATGATGAAATTAGTCATATGAGCATTGATCCTATGGATTATAATCGATTGTAGGACAATAAAACATTTGTCCGTAAATTAAGGTTTATTTTTATACGCATTCATTATCCTTGTATTAAGATTTCATTCATGATTTTTCTAAATGTTGAAACCAACATCAACCGAAACCCGAATTCTTCAAGAATTGTCAGATTCTTGATTGAGTGATTGCCAAATAGGACAAAGCCCAAAAAAATGACAATCCAGATGATTAGGAGAAACCATTTCTCCATATTTTTAGAACAGAATCGCAAGAGAAAATAAAATAAAGCCAGTCTGACTAGAGAAAACATTCCTCTCACTTCCTTTATGATTGCTTTGCTGCGTCCACCAATTCTAGACCTTAATTCCTCTTCCGTCGTCGATTAATAGGAATTCTTCGACTGAAATAGACCATAGAGAATTTTAAATTGCACTTTTTTTTAATGAACGATAGGCCTATTATTTATTGGTTCACGGTTACTTTTTAAATACTAAGAATCTGATCCAGATCTCCGTAATTATTCAGATGTCAAAGCGGATTTCTGAAAATTACAAAAATGTCCTTCACCACCACGTGAATGTGATTGATGAGTTGAATTCTTTCTTGCTACAACCCCCCCCCCAAAAAAAAAAAAAACAAATTACTAACAGTAATGCCAGATTTCCACACTCTCAAGGGAAATAAAAGCTTTGAATTTTTTTTAATCTTTCTTTCTTTTTTTCTGGATTAGAAAATTATAAGTTTGTATTCTCTCAATGAAGATCTGAAACATCTACACGGAACCATTTAAACTCAAGAACTAGCAAGTCGACTTTAAGCTATTAGTTAAAGGCAAAAAAATCATAAACAAGTTTGGAGAAAAATTTTTAAAAAAATGGAAAGGATAGACAATTAAGATGATTAAAAAAAAAGTAATTCGGGGAACAATTTTGAAACGGGAGCAGTAGAAACCCCCATCAGAATTACATTTTTTTTTCGATAAATTTAAATGAATATTATTATTAGAAATAAAAAAAAAGAAAGTAAAAAATTATTTATTTATTTATTTATTTATTTATTTATTTAACTACGTAACAGCAACAGGAGAGTAGCTAATTTATTAATACTGCTGAACGGAATGTTTGAAGTTAAAAAAAAAGCTAAACAATTCCAAAGTACATTTGACTCCGTCTGTCGGTCTCCTCATAATGTTTCGGCGCCTGTAAGTCCGCACTTGTTGGCTTCGTATACACTTCGTCAAACAAATATTTTGCCAACAAACTTTTTTTTTTATTTTAAAATAAAATATACAGATTTTTAAGAGTTATTTTAGGATCCAAGCCTGTGGAGTTACAAGGTGACAATAAATACGATGTTCGCTTTCTCAGCCAATTGTTTACTTAAGAAAATATTCCAAAAGTAAATGTTTCAATCCTTCTTCCTCATTAAGATACAAATTTTAAAGGACTGGAAACTCTTTGGATTTTCATGAGACCCAATAGGATTAAACGTAACCATAACTGGATTAATTTATGCTTGCATAGTATACTTTAAACGCGTTTCCATGAATTTCTTAATTAGAACAAAACTGGAAACGTTAATTGCTCCTTTGCATGCATAAAGCCATAAATGTTTGTATTTAGTTGATAAATGTACGCGGGATTTCGCATATGTATCAATTTCAGTACAATGAAAATGCTTCATGCGTACAGACGGTTAGACTGAATTTAAAACGGTCTTTTCCAAAGCTACAAGGAAATTTAATTAAAATATTGGTGATGCGACTTAAGAAATTGAATAAAATCAAAAGCGAAATCCCTGGCATCCTCCGTAAAGTGTTTTATTGTTCCCAAGAATGGAAGTTTTTTTCGCTTTGCGGCGCCAAATGAAAGTTTTTATGGCGCACCCGGGGAAAAGGTAAAAAAAAAAACAAACCTCGGATCAAATGAAAAGCCATTTTCGTTCTATTGCGCAATGGATAGGCAGTGACAAATTAAGTTTAGAAAATCAAGAGTTCATGAGCCCCTGATTGAGAAATACGCAAACAAAAGTTTGCTTTCTATCATTTTAACAACAAATTTAGAATACGTTTTCCCAGTTGACTTCTTTTTCTTTATAGTAATTTGATTTTCCACAGAAAGATTCTACACACTTTTATGAAGCCGTAAAAACGAGGAACCTGTGTAATAAAGAATATTAACAGAAGGGGACAAAAAGAGACATTTCTTTAAGACTGTTATGTAGAAGGACAATAAATAGGAATGGAACGTTTTCGAAGGACTCATGAATGATTTTTTTTCAACTATCGACAAAAAAAAAATTTTATTGAATGACTCCAGAAATACATTGCTTTGCTAACGTTTAAAAAGAAAGGCTTTAATTTCATTCACTAGCTACAGTAAGGCTTTGCACTTAAAACCATGGCAAATGTGCGAAAGGGGGAAATGGCGATGTAACAAAAAGTTCAAAAGAATTACTCGGCATCAGGGGGGAAAAAAGACCAATATGCTGGGAAAGAGCTTAAAGTTTCACTTTACACAGTAAATTTTCATTAAATTTCGATACGATCAGTTTTCTAAATGGTGGCTGAGCCATAAGTGATTCACAAATGAAGTAAATCGATCGCCCAGCACAATATCCCTTTGGGAGGCACATGAAGCGAATTCGACGAGGTGACAAAGGCGAAGTTGTGTTCCTCCTTGCACAATGACGAACCAGTAGCATCCTCGACAGGAGATCTAATTTCGTTCATACGACTTTCATTCGTTTGGTCCAATGAGAATTCTATTCACGGATAAAAGTTTAATGATACCGACCAAGATGTAGCTTTCAGAGGAATGAAAGCAAACTGGGATTTCCAGAAGATTTTTCTCCTAGCCTCGTAGAGCAATGGTGCCCGACGACGATACCTAGAAAAATAATAAAACTCGTAAGTAGGCAATTGTTCTTACATAATATTTAAGATCTTTATAAGTATTTTACCAATATAAAGTAAGGGTTCATTTAATAACTATATTGCTGAAATGAAGACTTAAACATAATTAAAATTTTGTAAAAGTTTTCTTGTTAACATAAAATCCTATTATTATCGAGGCAATCTAATATTAGAACGTCCCATTTTCAAGTAGAGTAATCCAAGAATCAGTGGAACGCAAATACCACACCACTGCACTGTAATGGGCAAAAGCTGCTACAGAAACAAAAATTTGCATAACACGTTTGCTCCAAGAAACTAATGTATGCTGGGTGTTCTTAAGAGTTCTGTACCACAATATTTTAAAACTTTTGAATGTATTAACATAATCATGTCTTTTTTAGCGTGTTAGAAAGAAACTGCAAACGTTATTTCTGTGTATCCGTTTATTGGCTTTGACAGAACAAAGATGGCGTCTAACAGCAGGGCCGCCGCCAGAAATGTTTGGGCCCCTGACAACTGGGTACGTGTGGGCCCCTCTGGGCTCTTCTTCGTGCCTGATGCCTTTTCCCAGGTCCCCACATGCCAAAAACCTTGAAATATGTATACAAAATGACCGAAATGTAGTTTATCCGACAGCGACAATGCTGGCTGCCTTTATGAATACTAATACCATACTTGGTGAGTTGAACCTTCTCGCAAATAAAAGTTTGACTGCAAGTAGGAAAGCCAATGAAAGCAGATGGCGGAATTGAAATAATACATTAATGAGATAGGCCTATGCAACGGGTTACTTGTAATGGTACAATTATATCAAAGCAATGATTAGGAGTAACATCTGGTTATATATTTTTTTAATACGTACTAGCCTAACGATTAGGGTTATCTACATGGTGTACAATCACTATGGTATGGTAAGATTCTGTATTTATACACTAACATACTTACTATATCAGTATGTCTAGAGTAAGATCTAAATAGTTTGTTTCTTGAAGTTGAACAGCAGTAATCTGACATTGGTGACAAGAAGAAGTTACTGCGATGAGGAGGACCACCTTCTTATTTTCATATTAGCAAAATCACGTATGACTTCATTGAAGTTCATCTGCCTGGTAAGTTCGTGTTCAATTGAAATAATTTACAGTCCATTTAATCTTTCTTGGCTCATGGTAGAACGCAAATAGTTTTTTATAATAGCCATTTTGCTGAACGATCGTTCTCCTTGAGCCACCGACACAGGAAGACAACAAAAAATCCTCAGAGCAATACAGACTTCACTAAATATTCCTTCTAACCCGAGTGAATAAATTGAGTTCAAAAGATCAAGTGGATCAGACAATGCAGAGGCAGACGCTTCCTTGATGTTGAATGTCGCACCGTATACATGCTTCAAGTGAAGCAACTCGTCTTTCAAAAGGCTGGTAAGATCACGTGGATATTTAACCAATAAATCAGCACAAGAGGATGAGATTTCTTCAGAAGTCAGACTTCTAAAATTTAGAACTGGATTGAATAGTTTCCAGATCTTGTCCAAAACTTCGAACCGATGGTTCATCTGCGCAATCACAGAATCCAAAATCAAATACAACACTTCTCTAGTAAACTTAGCTTCTGCTGATTCCTCGACACCCGCGACGCCTTGGGAATCATTGGACGTTTCGGAATCTGAACGGAAACGTCTTGGACTTTTGTTGCGACGCCGCGCCGTCTTCAATTCTGTGGGAATTCCTAATTCTTTGGATACATGCTGTGCTTCAGTGAAAATCGTGTGGCAATTATCTCTCAACTGCTGCAATTCATTTGAGAGATCCTTGATGTTACGTGACGCGATTTCAAGTGAGATTGCCTTTGATTGGAGTATCAGATTTCTTTCATTGATGCACGTCAAAATTTTTAGCCAGAATGCTGCCATCAAGACTGCGGTGAAGGAAGAGAAATATGTTTTCAGTCCACGTGCTTCGCTTCTAATTTCGTTAGTGTACTTTGTCGTGGACATCACTTTCTCTAGAACAGGAAGAATGCTAGGCAACCTCTGAGCAATTGGACGCACGGCATCAACTCTTGAACTCCAGCGCGTGTCATTCAGATTATGCAGCGAGCATCTTGTTGATACCAGCAAGAGATTCCATCTTTCTGGACAAGAGCTGAATAATTTGTAGAGGCGATTCACGTTTCCAAAGAATGTTATGGCATCTCTACAACACGACGCAGCATTTACCCCGACCAGATTCAATGTGTGAGCTGCACATGGAGAGAATAGAGCAGCATCATTCTTTTGTAGAATCCGCGCTTGAACACCTTTCACTTTTCCCGCCATGTTTGTGCCGTTGTCAAAACCCTGTCCACGACAATCTTCAAGATCAATTCCATGTTCGTCTAAGCCTGAAATTAGTGTTTCTGCAATTTCTTCTCCTGTCTTCTGATTGCACGGGAAGAACTCTACAAATCTCTCTTCTATTGACCATTTGTTCTCATCGTTTTTATGGACGTATCGTAATATGAGAACATTTTGTTCTGTACGGGATACGTCAGGTGTAGCATCACATATAATGGAGAAATAAATAGCTTCCCTTCTTTCAAGCAAAATCTTGTCTAGAACATGTTTTCCACATAAAGAAATGAATTCGTTTTGTGTCTGCCATGACAAATAATGAGTTCGCATTCTTTCGCCATACTCTTTCTTGTCTTTGATGCACTCCAAGTGATGTTTCAGCAAAGGATCATAGTGAGATATGAGTTCTAGTAACCCCAAAAAGTTGCCATTGTGAGGGTTTCCTATGTCTTTAGATTGTCCGCGAAATGCGAGTCCTCTGGAAGCCAGAAACAATGTAACATCCAAGAGTCTACGCAATAGGGCATTGAACTTGTCACTTTCAGTTTGGATTCGCTGTTGAAAGCTGCTATCAATACCACAAGAACCAGTAACTGATTTTTCCAAAAGCTTCCAAGCCACGTAAGAATCCCTATGCTGGGAACTTTTTTCGTGATTCCGTAACCTTTCGTAAAGAAACCTCCACTGTTGTTTTTTTGGATCAAAACCTTCTCGTCTTGCCAAAAGGCTAGTACTGACATGCTGTTCCAGACTTTTACCAGAAGAAAAGAGAAGGCACGTGATGCAGTATAGAACATTTTTTGAGCTGCTCCAGACAATCCAATCTCTAAGTAACTCTTCTCGACTATTGGACAACTGGGAGTGTAACAGACTTTTGGAAAACATTTTGCCAGTGTAATCTAAAGGCATGTTTTTGATCATGTCTATTAACTGACTTTCAGTTTTTAACTTGCATAAAACGATGCACTGTCTGTCCCGGTCTTGCAAGTGATCTGGCCATCGCCCAGGATCGCTATAGTTGCGAAATTCGTTTTCATGTTCGACAAAATCATCAACATTATCATTTGCCTCTCCTAGTCCTAACTTCGTTGATAGTCCTACTGTCTCGACCTCAGTTGGAGTTGCAGATGTTTCGTTTCCAGATCTGATAGTTGCACAACCGCGTTCTTCGTCTGCGGGCCGTAAATCTTCACGTGGCAACTCCTGGCGGGATGTTGTTGGAAAGGAAATATCTTCAGATTCAGCAGAGATATTAGGTTTAGGAGCATCGCTGTGTTTAAAAAACTGGGCAATTACATTTTTGGTTTTCAATTCTTTTTCCCGTTTCTCCCTCTGTTTCTTTTCCCGTCGCTTTTGAGCACCAGACTTGTGTCGATTCATTGTATGTTCTACTTTGATCTGTTTGGCAAATAATGATAACTTTATAGTTTATTATTCAAACGTGGGGATAAGTAACAACTTACTTAGAAAGATGTTATCTCAACTAACCTTGCTAGTTCTGTATCAAGCTGGAAAAAAATCTGGTGATCCGGAATCTCTAGTTATACTTGACACACAAAACCAGCGCCCACTCATCACTGCTTTAAAAGCAATAATGAACGCCCAAGCGAATGAATTATCAAACTACGGAAACGGACTTTTTCTACACCGTACACGTCAACATCCACACGAAAGTGTACAAGGATATCGTTGTTGCCTGAGACAGAACGGCGTCTGATTGTGTGAAACGGAAATATTCATTTTACAGCGGCGACGGCGTCGGCTGGCTCTCTGTCTTTGAGAAGCGTGCCGCTGCCGGCCGGCGGTGGCGGGCCCCTTTGACAAGCGTGCTTCCCACGATACGAGCACGTTGACGACGTCTACTTGCTTGGAGCATGCGGGCATTTAAACATCCACTTGTATTGTTCTTTGTTGTAAGCTAAATGTTTTAACTTCTTTGTTACATGTAACTTGAATAATTGTCCAAATATATATCTACGCGCACAGCATTAGCATAAAAAAAAAATCAAGCGTGGCTGACGAGGCCCCCACTTCCGTTGGGGCCCCGGACTAGAGTCCCGTTTGTCCCCCCCTGGCGGCGGCCCTGCTAACAGAGAAGCGCAGTGTGTAGTATGGCTCGCCGAATCAATGATTACTGTTGAGACGTTGAGACGAGATACAGGTTAACTTGCGATAAATAATCACCAGATAAAAGGTCGATGGTCTGAAGAACGAAATGCGATTCGTCGTTGAAGGACTGGAGAATCTAGACGAACGTCACCAATGCACGAGAGATCAAGTTGGTAACGGCACAACAGTTGGCGATATTTTGAGAGTATAAAGTATTGGATGCTGCAATATCGTTGGAGACAATACGTCGTAGATTCGCTGAGGCAGGCTTATGGGCAAGGCAACCTTTGTGACCACTGCCCCTCATCGAACCGACGATTATGTGGTATTCAGAGTTACAATATTGTAAATAATCTCAGCAAAGATGATAATCGAATGCGATTTGATCTTTCTATATATTTTTGGGTGCCACGCAATTCGTGTTTTGGGATGCTATCAGCTACAACAACCAGTCAACTCCAGTACTCATAATAGTGATACGAGTTCAGTGGCGGATTTATGGAGGGGGGAGCTACAGGGGATCTAGCATCCCTCCTCCCCATTGGTCCTAAACTTATACCAGTTAAGATTAAAAATTGTAAAGATTTTCAATACTGCAATAATTTTACAAACTTACTTTTACAAACTTCAGTAGTATAGGAAAGACCTCAGGAACATACTGAGTTGAGGCGCTGCAGGCGAGTTGCATAACCCTACATTCCGGCAAGCGTATTTCACAATGGTACATGAGAACTGCAACCACTGTTGTTTTATCCAGTGATACAATTGTTTAATAAAAGCATAATTAAAAAATATTTTATATAAAGTATATAAATATAGTATATTAAAAAAATAGATATTTAGTGTATACATTATTTCATTTTCTGATCTGACTCAATTGTGAAGATAAAAAAATAATTCACATTTTGAAATTTTAAATAAATAAATAATTAAAAAATAAAAGAACTATTTTTATATATACTTTGAATATTTGTATATATTATTTAGCGATGTTAAAAATTTAATTCACATTTTAGAGTTTTATAAGCTCCTCCATCTCGTTGTTCCTGGTTGGATATAACAGCAGCAGTTGCAGTTTTCATGTACCATTGTGAAATACGCTTCCGGGAATACCAAATCCAAATTTCTAGCAAAACAGTGCACGGTCACAAAAGACATCAGCAGACATGGCTTGAAAGATCCGTGATTCTTTGGCTCGTGGGACACGATTGGATGCTGAATTTATGCTCTCTAATGACCTCGAAATGAAGATGAACTCTGGATTTTGGTGGATACCCTAGGACAATGTTGATTCTATGCCATACCACATAATCGAACGCGCCTCTCAAAACAGTGGGCATACTAGTTACTAATTCCCCTCCTTATATGGGGAATTTAAAATCATTTTTTCAGAGTGTACTTTGCTCTCTGTGTGCCAGTTTTTGCTTCTGTGCAGTAATGTATTATATGTAGGATAATCATATCTTTGTCAGTCTGCTAGCGCCGACTTCACTGCTTTAAATGGATAATTATGCCACTGCCAGCTGCTTCCATGTGAATTTTCCCTATTGCATTGATATCCCTGCGTCGGCGGATATTTTGATAATATAAATGAAAATAATATTTTATTGGGTCCTTTTAATAATGTAATGTATTTGTATAACTAGCTACGACGCCTTATTGCAATATCCTGTCGATATGATTGCAATATCCGACAGTGGACGTTATTATTTTTACTAAAATTCTGACCACTGATTCAAACAATGTGATGTATTTAATTTTGACGTATTTAATATCACGAATGGAAGTTATAGTTGTTGATGGTGCATTGCAACCAGCGTCGTGCGTCGTTCAAGAATGAAGATTTGGTGATTAGCATTTTCGGACGGGCACGAACATTAAAGAGACTTTAATGATTTAAAAATATAAAGACAATACAGCTCTCTCTTTCTCGTTCTCTCTTTTGGCTCTGGCTTTGCTCCTCAGTTGCTTTACACGTGCCGATGATATCTTAACGAGGATCGACTCCATTTCGTCACGTGATCTGCATTCGAGTAGTCGTCCTATGACTCTCTGGCGGTCGCGAGGGCTCATTATCCAACCGCCAAATGCTAGTTGCGTCACTCGGTCGCTCGGGTCTAGGTCACAGGGGAAGAATGCCGACCGGCATAGAATTTTTACTTCGTAGTTCTTTGTACATATGAATCTATTTTTATTCAGTATGCATCTCTGGAATGATTTTAGAAGTTCACTTTAGGAAAGTCAAAGAAAAAAAAAAAGAAATAAAGGAAATGCAACTGCAGTGATAAAAAAAAAAGAACTCTTTTTATTTCTTTCTTTTTTTTCTACTTGGGAAGAGATGAGATTTCTTCCTCTCCCTGGTTTGAGGAAGTATTTAACAAAGGCAATTTTATTTTTCTTGTTTTATTTTGATGTAAAAATTCGTTTCTTCTTAAGTGATTCGCGTATATTTTAGCTCAAATTTGGTTTTGCCATTTCGAAATAGATTCAGAATGTGAAATTGGTATTTGAGAAGTATGACGCAATTCTCGTGACGACTTTAAAACGTAGAATTCTATGAAATCAATTTAACAAAATGTAATTCTTTCGCGATAGGTATTGTATGCAAATCTATTGTTAAATGGTGCAATTTTTTTTTGTTTCTTTGTTGTTGTTGTTTTGTATTTTTTTTGTTTGTTTTTTAGCTAAGATCAGATCTCCCGAGGGGGAAACTCATAAACGCTGCTGCCCGCAAAGAGCGAAATCGAAAACTGCGATTGAGTTGAGCAATGACGAAGTCATTTTATGAAGGTGATTAAATGTCTTAAATCACAAATAAGACTTGTGCGCTCAATAAACCTAGAAGATTTAATCCGGATTATTCACATGACTGTATTACTTTGACTCATTTTTTAGTAGAGCTATGCTTTTTATTGAATAACTATAAAAAGTAGCCTTAGCGATATATTTTTTTTTTTTTTGTATTCGAGGTCTTAATGATTTCAAATAATGGAAAACAGTATAGAATAAACGTTACTTTATTTAATACGAGCAAAAATAAACGTGTTTATACGCGTAGCCTATTAGTATTCACATTTATCGTACGCATTTCCTTTATTCATTCTAAGATAAGCGACGCACGATTCGTTATATGTAAGCGCTCGTAGGAAAACGGTTTTCTTTTTTTGGAGCTCGCCAATTAAAGATGTCGTTTAGAGTTTCAGCTAACTGGAATTTATGTCGCATTAATTGGCGTTGACATTTCCAGTGACGGGGGTCCTCGAACTTCAGAGCTCGAGAAGAATCAAAGATGCAGACAGGGTAGACGTGGAGATAGAGAAAAGAGACTGAGGCGGGCGCTTTCTCGAAGATCTGCTTTTTTGTAATCTCTTTGAATTATCGAACAGTTCCTATTCATTTTTTATACATAGAGATGTAGACATGCGCACATACGCATAGGCCTTTGCACACATACACACCCACACAGACACCAATACCAATTTTCCGACGAACGCAATCTTCCATTCCCCAATATCTCTGATGCTCTTTCGTAAAAACGAGGGAAAAAGAGACTGCAGCGTTCTCTTGAAATTTTAATAAACATTAAATGGAACTCGCGGTGGTGGAACTCCATTATTTAACACTATCTTGCAGAAATGGAATTTTATTTAAATTTTTGAATAGCAGTTTAAATTTAACGGAAACATTTAAAATTTTCTCGAGCATGCGATTAAATATTAAAGTTGACAAATCAAATAGGAAAACTTTACTAAGAAAATTAAGGGAAACTTTCCTCTTATATTTTTGTCATTCTAGTGTTTGTTCTCAAAATAAGATTGAAGAGATGATGGAATTTTTCAACATAATTCAATTTCAATGAACATTTTTGAAAAAAAAAATATTTGTTCCCAATGTTAAAGGGAAAAAGTGCAGAATAGCATAAAATAACTTCAATCTGGATTTTTTCTGAGGTAATTACGGAAATACTAAGTTTTTCAATAACGTTATTCTTTTCCCATTATATTTGTTATTAAAAATTTCAATAACATATTTAATTAAATAAATTTAAAAAAATTAGAACAGTTTTCATGGCTCGCTTAAAACTAATCCCGAAAACAGAAAATTCATGAAGAAAAGTATCGATCGTTATGTCTCGAAATGAATTTAAAAAAATAAAAAAAATCGGATATCAAGTTTACATTTGACACTCGAATTAGAGGGAGGAGAGAGAGGAACACGATTTCAATAATGAAGAGGGTCCCTTGTGCAACGAGTAATTGGTTGATAGCAAACAATTTATTTCGGGAAGAGAGAGCTAGAGAGGAAGAGTGCAAGTTTCGACAGCCGATGTGAATGAACAGCTTCGACGCTAGATGTCGTCCCGCGAGCCTACATCCCCTTTAATTGTCGTTCAAGCGATTCTAGGAAGTCGAAATTTGACAATGGGCGCACTGTGTGTCGCAGTTAGCGAATGGATCCATTCGTTCCATCGGCTGTTGAGTGGGATCTAGCCGAACGTTCCATTGAAGGCTGATCGCATGAAGAGCGCGGGACCATTCGACAGCGTTTATCGAGTGTCGCAACGGGCCGCCTGCCTCCGGCCTATCAACACAAACATGAATGAAATTCAGTGACGATGAATGATAAAGAACGCGCTCAAAAATGCCAGTCTGTCTCCGTGGTTTCTTTTTATTTATTTTAAATTAATAAAATGCTGAGTGCTGATTAATTTGCTTTCTTCATGCAGTGCTAAATCATTTGCAAATGATGAAAAAAAGTATTAATATGACTTTTTTTTTTCATCCACTTTAAAGACTTCAGAAGTTAACCCAACAGGTTTACAAGTACACAATTTTAAGATTAGATACTCATTAATTGAATGTTAAAAATAAACGTCTTCGTTATTATGAATATTGTGCTTTCATGTGTATCAGGAAATTGAAAAGTGATTAGTCAAATGAAAATTTTTAATCAAAAGAAAATAAAAATAAAAATGAAATACAGTGACACCCAATAAATAAATACACATCCCACATTTCATGTTTATTCATATTTTTCATAGAAATAACTGTGAATGTGCAGTTATATTTTACAGTGTTGTTTGCAGTAACTTATTTTCATCTTGAAGAAACATGCCTCGAGCGCTTGGTGCCGTAGAATTGAGTGATTTTCAACGAGGGCGTATTGTTGGACTTCAGATTCCACTATCCACTGTCAACAGGATTATTACACAGGTCAAAACACTAAAAAAAGGAAAGTGTAGAGTCACGTGCAGGCCGGCCTGGACCAACACCCACGACAACTGAGGGCTGCAAAACGAGTGGATGAGAGAAATTCCTGTTGCAAGGCTTCAGACGTGGCAGAAAACCTGCAAGTGAGTCGTAACACGGCTGTCAAATATCTGCACCAGCTAGACTATCATAGGAGAGATGCAAGGTGAAAGCCCCTTCTCACCGCACTCAGTATTTCAAAGAGGGCGACTGAGATGGTGGACCGCCCTTTGAGGTTTTGGCATCTTGTCATCTTCTCAGGTGAGCGTCTTTTGCTCAATTTTCTTGTAGTGATCGGATATCGGACTGCAACCAACTGTCAAGCATGGTAGATTTTCTGTTATGGTGTGGGGTGCCATTTGGACCACCTAGCGATTAAAGCTCGTGTGGATAACATTAATGCAGAAAAATGCATCGCCATATTGGAAAATGTATTCTTTTGCCAATATTTTTTTAGCGGGATTCTTGACAAAACATCGATTGTGTTCATGGAGGACGATGCTCCTTGTCACACTGCTCGAAGAAAGCAGGCTTGGCAGGCATAATATGGCACCCAGAAACTACCATGGGCCAGTCAGTCATCTGATATAAATCCCATTGAATACGTCTGGAGTATGTGTGATCGTACCGTGAGAAAACATTCACAAAAACTTGCTTCCCGTACAGAACTTTTTGAAAGTTTGCGTACCGAATGAATCAAAATTCCACAGGCCAAGATCGCCCAATTCATTGATTCCATGCCCAACCGGGTTAAAGCTCTGTAGAAAGTCTGCAGAAAGCAAAAGGAGCGGCAACAAAGTTCTGATGTGCATGTGTAAGAAATAGGTGTAGCAAACAGTTTTCGTGCAATAAATAAATGACCGAAGCGCAGGGTGTCTATTTACTTATTGAGTGTCACTATAGAGCAATTATGCACTCAATTATGCTCTTTCTGTCTCCGAATTCAAGCGAGGTGTAAAATTCATTTATAATGACAAATGCAAACGAAACGAATAAGATTCGTGTTTCATTAAATCAAATTTTATGCTTTCAATTTTTTTAATAAAAAAGATCTTTTTTTTCCCCTGCCGTTCTTCATTTTAAAAAAATCCTATAAAAGAAAACTTCTCAATTTTCTAATTTCAAATTCATAATTTTTTTTCCATTTTAACTCCTCTGTTTTCAATAAAATGAATTCATTTCGCTGAACGGATCCGAAATGGAATGAAATTGAGGTTTTCAAATGAAATTGTTTGAATATTTGGCTCGAGAGAAGAAATACGGAGAAGCTCGATGATCCCTTTTGATTACTTTCATTGGAAATCAATAATCCTTGTTGAATCTTCTTATTAATTCAAAAAAGACAAATACTTTTATATTATAGGTTTCTAGTTCAAACATAACCCCATCGCCATTGAAGCGAGTCTTCTGGAATATAGCAATAAAATACATTTTAAAATTTTTTTTGTATTTTTGTATTTTTTTTTTTAAATTTAAGAAACCTAATTTATTGGATTGGAAATAATTTAATTTACTAACTTTCCTACATTATATGTAAACATCTCTGTACATGTATAATAAATAAGCATCTGAAGCTGTGGTTTTTCGCTATGTGAAGAAGCACGAGGCACGAGAGCTACGTATGCCAAACTGATAGATGACCACGTTGTGATGGAAATGTACATGTGTGCCAATAAATGCCAAAATTTGTGATCAAATTTATGATGTCATGCTTTGTGTTTCTTCATTTAACCTTTCACAACAAATTATTAAAATAACCAAGAGAGGGGAAGTGGTCATTATAAATATCATAATATAAGTATTAAAAATGTAACATAAAAAATGCTCGAATGTATGCAAGAATTCAATGGATTTATGAGCTACATAATCTAATAAAGATTTAAATGTGAATTTGTCGCTTCTCAGGCTATTCTCCTAACAAACACAGAAAAATGGGAAATGTGTCTTCACGATCGCTAAGCGCCACTCGTCTTTTTTTTTTTAAGATGGGAAGACAATTCTAAAATATTCTCGCAGCAGATACCAGAAAATCAAAGAAAACTTAACAGCATTTTGTTTTTCTGTTTTCAACGGCGTCATTTACATAATTGGTCGATTAAAGGTCCAATTTATAGGCGGTGTCTGATTTTTGTTTGTGCACTTTATCGCTTACCAAAGCATTTACCAGCCTTGCCGTCTGCAGTAGACATCTCAACATTGTCATCGAAATGAATTTAGTTATTTTCAACGAAAAGTCAGCGTCAAAAACACGCGTTATAGACATCCCAACAATATTATAAGGAAACAGTTTATTAATTTTAACAACAGAAAATACCATTTGACAGATTCCAAAAAGAGAAAAAAAAAAGATTTTTTTTTACCGATTTATACTGAATTTTCAGTAGGGTTGTCGCTACTGCGATTGCGTAGAAAAAATGTTTTAGTAAACGAGTAGCAGAGGAGGCGTTGTCCTTATTAGCGTAAATACCTTTGGCGTATTTAAATTATATTTTGAGAAGCAGAGGAAGGGTCTTCTTGACTCATTCTAGAGGGGGCACTTTGTCCATTTCGAATGAAAGTCGCTAAAAGGTAAAAGCAAAAATTCCAGTGGAAGATTTTGGTAATCATTTCATGAGCTGATTGAAGCACCGTCTAACAATAAATTTGTACCGGCATTCTTTTTTTTTCAGATCTCAGGGAAGTCATATCACCTCTATAGGCAAATACACTGATTGGAAGAAAGTAATTGGACACTTTCGATTTTAGACGTTTTGTCGAATATCTAGAAAAATACTTGACGAACTATCCTGAAATTTCAGGGGTGTAAATAGGATGTTGCACCTCATATATTTCAGGGAAGGTTTTCTCCCGAAGGCAAATAGGGAACCAGCAAAGAAGTGAACCAAAAAAAATAATGTTTGGAATCACCCTGGAAAAAATAATGCTTGAAATGCATTGTAGCTGTAGCATATGCTTAAGAGGCTTGTTTTACTTTTCTGTGTTCGTTTGTATGAGAATAGCACGTATATTCATGGAGATAGAAAGGTTTCTTCCAGTACAGACAACACCCTGCAATCAGAATAGGAAAATATTAAATATTTGATAAAATATGAGCATTTTTACTAAATAATGTGTAAATGCGCATGCGCATGCGTTACCAAATTGTCTTTTGCATAATTTATTAGCCAAATGTATAGAGCTACTCTTATAAAAAGCCCAAGCAAATATCTTGAAAATTCAGAAAGATATCGTAGATATAATGAGTTGAATTTCAGTTGCTCTCAAAAATAAACAAAACGATATGGGGTTTTCTCCAAATTTTTATTTTTGGATCGGACACCAGTATCAACTTCTCCTTACTCTGACATGAAAAAATATTGACTTCATATCAGCGTAAGAAGAAGAAGAAGTTGATACTGGTGTCCGATCCAAAAATAAAAATTTGGAGAAAGCCCCTTATCGTTTTGTTTATTTTTGAGAGCAGCTGAAATTCAACTCATTCTATCGGCGATATCTTTCTCAATTTTCACGATATTTGTTTGGGCTTTTTATAAGAGTAGCTCTATACATTTGGCTAATAAATTATGCAAAAGACAGTTTGGTAACGCATGCGCATTTACACATTATTTAGTAAAAATGCTCATATTTCATCAAATATTTAATATTTTTCTATTCTGATTGCAGGGTGTTGTCTGTACTGTAGTTTGTCAAGTTTCCTGTAAATGGCATTGCATTGGATTAAAAATCCTGCGTGTTATAAGCAAAAAACTTACGAAAACATTTGGACCTTTTTAAAGAAACCTTTATATCTCCATGAATATACGTGCTATTCTCATACAATGAACACAGAAAAGTAAAACAAGCCTCTTAAGCATATGCTACAGCTACAGTGCATTTCAAGCATTATTTTTTACAGGGCGATTCCAAACATTATTTTTTTGGTTCACTTCTTTGCTCATCCCCTATTTGCCTTCGGGAGAAAACCTTCGCTGAAATATATGAGGTGTAACATCCTTTTTACACCCCTGAAATTTCAGGATAATTCGTCAAGTATTTTTCTAGATATTCGACAAAACATCTAAAATCGAAAGTGTCCAATTATTTTATTCCAATCAGTGTATATTGCTGCTTATCCATCCACGAAACATCGGCAAAACCGAGTCTAATTTGATCTTTGAATTCTCTATTTTTGCTAAGGAGTTATTATTATTATTATTATTATTATTATTATTATTATTATTATTATTA
>JAHWFO010018799.1:2351534-2365798 GCA_023313115.1 Rhysida immarginata
TATTATTATTATTATTATTATTATTATTATTATTATTATTATTATTACAATGCCTAGGCTATATAACATTCACCACTAATCCGATTTTGCTGAAATTTTACACATATATGTAAAGTCGGTGACCATGCGTGAATCAAAAAAAAAAAAAATTCCAGGAAAAGCGTTGCTTGAAAATTTTTTTTTCTATCCCTTGTTTTATATTTTAAAACAGGAATATTTGAAGTAAATATGAGAGACCAATCTTACAAAACTGCGGATATTTACATAGACGTGAAAGGAAGGAAACTCTACCATGCTTGCATTTTTTTATATTCTAAAAAGTCGAATCTGGGCAGGAACAGGTTTAATTGTGGGGCATTTGAAAGCTCTTGTGTATGTAACCCCGGTCACGCGAAACAATACGCAATTCTCCAGGGATACATCAGAGCATCTGGAATTCAAGGCGACTTCAGGTTGATGCATGTATTCATGCTAACGGAGGGTATTTTGGAGATTTCATGTAAGATCGAGTTTCCCATATTATATTGGTATATTGGTACATTCTATTCCTGTGTGTTTTCCATGATTAATGTAATTAATGAAGAATTGTAGAAAATGAGTTCTAACATAGAAATAAAGCGTTTCCGGGCCATATAAAATATTTTCCTCCTCTACATGTTGAGGAATGTTTCCTGAAAGTTTGACCGTACCTTGTTACACCCTGTATATACTGCCTAGTTACTGCATTTTAAACATTTCATAAAATATGTAAGTACAGGGAATGCAAAATTAGCTGGTTCACATGATTACACACGGAGTTCTACATGAAACATCAGCGGGTAGTTTCGGTAATAATAGTGTAGAATGGGAAAAAACGAAAGAGCTGTCTGAATCTGAAAAAGACGTTATTGTAGCAGCCTGGCTAGCAGGTATCTCGAAAGGTGAGATCTCTGAAGTGTTTAATTCTTGAAAGCAGAACTAGCAATATTTGTCGCAACCTTTATAGTGTGGATCGAAAACAATGATTCAGAACCGTAGTCAACGGCGTCTCATAAGGCATGTACAGCGACAACGAAGGTGCACTGTGCAGCAATTGACGGAAAACTTCAAAAAAGGTTGCTACCTCCCCAGTCCATATCCACTAGAACACTGCGCAGAAAATTGAAGAGATTGGGAGGGAGCCGAGCGCTCCGAGTGCGGAACGCTCTCATTTCAGCGATGAACCGAAAATTTTGCCTGCAGTGGTATCAGGAGCTTTGTGGTTGGGAAAAAGATGACTGGAAAAGGGTAATGCGGTCGGACGCGTCACGCTACATGTCATTCTGTACCGATGGCCGACAGAGAACCAAACAAAAATATACATGCTTAGAGGATGCCTTAAATTGTGCCTTAGCGTAATTTTTATGTCAATTGGATAAGCTTTTTTAGAGATATTAATTTTTTTCTAAAAATTAAAAATTGGCTATAGCGTTCAAACAAGCGAACCAAACCAGCATTTTTTTTTTTTTATTGATGAAATTTTTTTTTGTAAATGACTTGTTTGGCTGTGATGAGCCGTTTTTGAGTTATTAACTATCGCCCCCCAGATCTTCCCCCTCTAAAAAAAATTTTTTTTTAAATTTTTTTAATATTTCGAGGGTGTCCTTAAGCTATGAATTGCGTATTTTTTTGGCAATGGGTTAAGACTTTTTAGAGAAATTAATTTTTTTTTCTAAAAAAGAAGAAATGGCAGAAGCATTCATTTCTTTGTTCCATGAATGGTTTCCTCTTTTTTCAAATTTTTTTCTTTTTTGATTCCATATCACTATCTGTGGTAGGCCTGTGCGAATGTACCATTCCGCCAATCCAATTTTATTTTTAACTAGCAGAGGACCCGGCGTTGCCCGGGATAATTACACTTGTAGGTAAACAGAACAACCTCAACAAGCTAAATTAGACCTCCAAATTGGTTAAATAATAACTCAATCACTACAATATAGAGCGAAGGGACTATCCATTCTAAGAAAAATCCGAAAGACAGGAATTTACCTCTTCACTGAAAAAAACCATTCTAGGTGATATACCGGGACTTGATTTACCGAAAAAATTTTTTTTAAAGGCTCACAATGGATGGACCTCTCCAAGGATGCCTTCTAGTTGCTTACCATTTGCTCAATACAGCACGGAGCTAAAGCAGTGCTTCCTCTATCGTCTTTCACTCTTTCTCAATAGTCTGCTAACTCATTATCTCCAGTTGCTGATCAATTTTAAAGATTTTCAAGAAATTGTTAAGTACTAAGAATTCTCTTTTCTAAGAAAAGCCTGAATAACAGGAATTCTATGCATTGAATTCTATATTGCACAAACTTTGCCTTGCATTGTTGGTCATGGGACATATATTGTTGATCCTTGCATAGTGTTGGTGCATTGCGTCTTGACACCATTGTTGATACCTATTGTTGCACAAACTTTTATTTGCATTGTTGGTCATGAGATATATATTGTTGGTCCGTGCAGAGTGTAAGTGAATTGCGTGTTAATACCATTGTTGATACATATTGTTGCAAAAACTTCGTCTTGCATTGTTGGTCATGAGATATTTCTCATTAATATGCCCTGCCATAACCATGAATATTGATTTTTTTATCAATAATTATTATTTTTTCGAAATCTGAGGTAGACAGTGACCTTCCTCATGCTTTGAAGGTCGTGTATGCGAAATTTTATCAAGATCGGAATAAAACTGTAGATTTGTATAAAAAACAAACCCACAAACTAACATCCCTCTTTATATATATAGGAAGATGTCACGAATGTCTCCCGATTTTTACAGTTTATTTAGAACTTGTTAAATTTCCAAATAGTTTAACTTGAGAAACTTTGTTTAAATTCTGAACATTTGCTTAATCAACCTTTATTAAAACGTTGGTAGTGCACCCTACTTATAATTATCCACATGATTAGGTGATGCACACGTTTATTTGAGTTACTGTTAATTGAGTAATTAACCTTTTCCATTTCACCTTTTGGTGAATATATTTCATCAGTGCTTGGTTCACTTGACTAATTAATTTAACTTTGCCTGACAGGAATTAAAGCCTTCAGACGAAAACTTAGTGTTTTACATTAAACTTAAAGTTTGAAAATTTGTATTTTAGGTAGTTATTAACTTACCACGTATTGTGATTTATTTGAACTCTTAATATGGGCCTCAACACTGTTAAAAAACTGATAGTTTGGCATGGTAAATATTCTCTGATGTCTAGCCATTAATGTTTATACAAAATAAAGTTTGTATTAAATTTTTCCTATGTTTTTTATCTGCTCTATCACCATATTAATCATAATTAAAACTTAATCTAGTTGTATCTTAGTTGTTGCCTACAAATCACAACTATAGCTAATCCTCAATCATTAGTCTATTGTAGTACCAGTTAATTAATTTAATTATTATGCACTAAGAGTAAAATATAATTAATTGAACCATCACAGCCAATTTGTGCACGTCGATTACATACTTGATGTGTTATAGAACTGAATATGAAGATGAACAACCAAGTATTCAAACGAAAATCTGTAGAGAAAACCATTTTCCATCTTTGAACGAATGAAGTGAAATGTTCAAAAAAAATCACTAATAGAAAGAATATAAGACACCGCCCCCTGAAAGCAAAGAAAGCAGCAAAGAAGAAGTGGAATAAAACGCATAAAGCAGAAAATTGGACAATTTACAAAGAGGAGAAAAAAGAATCAAAGCGACAAATGTTAAAAGCAAAGGCATACCAAAATGTATATTATGATCGGGAAAATAAAGAATGGAAGCGGAAGATCTTTAGGATCGCCAAATATCGAAGTAAGGCAACAAAAGATATCGCTCACTTAAACAAATTAAAACAGTGAATAGAACAGTGATATACAAGCGAAATAAAAAGCATAATTCAACGGACTACTCACCACTGAAAATGAAAGAACACACCTCGAAACAGACTACAGTCATCATTTATTAACCAATAAAGGAAACGAAACTCACTGGGTAGAAAAAAACAACACATTCATTATGTGGAGTTGTTGATTATTAATGCTACTGTTGACAGCCAGCTTAAGAGACAAAGGCCCTCTGACACTTTTATATCTTCGCGAAGGCAATCAATTGAGCTACTCAAATAAATTACAAAAATTAATTAAAATCCTCCGAAGCTTTAAAACTCGGTTACAGAGAATAATCATGTTTAGAAATTAAGAAAATAGTCCTACCAGCGGCAGAAATGTGCGGTACCTTATTCGATAAAATGAGAATACGATTTTACACTATTTAAATCACTCCCACAAGAGACTCTAATATCTTTTAGATATCAGCAGTCTCGCTGAACACACAACAATAATGCAATTTCCCTTTTCCAATGATGTACCTTATATATCTGTACGATTTGTATTCGATTTTAAAATATCGCCTTTTTATTATAGACATTTTAAGAAATAAAAATTCATGTGCGATATCATCAGATGAAACAAATGGTTAGGCTCCTTATTCACGTAGTTATTTTTGATGTATTTACACTAGATGTTTAGAAAAATTTCGTACCGGCAAGAATTTTAATGTTTAATTTTAAATTAATTTATTGATATTTAAGAAGCTATCCAATGCGAATAGAAACCGCTACATAGTAAAATTAAAAATAGTTGCAAGATGCTCTAGTAATCACTTGAAGAACTAATTCAGGCAATCTCATAATTTTTTGCGTATGTCAAATTGAGAAAGATGGTGAGCGATGATATATCTTCATCGTTTAAGTAAAGTTTATCAAACTGTGGGTCTCGAAAAAATTTTTTAAGTTTTTTTTGATTACATAAATATTAATAATTATACGTTCATAAAAGTCAATAAAAAAAGAAATGAGAGAATGAGTAAATGAGGATTCGATAACAACTTCGCGATAGACTCTCGCAGTGCTAATAGATTTGAAAACACTCACATCTAAGCAACAGTCTTGAAAGTGTGATCGGAACTTGGTGTCTTTTGAGCCATTCTATGAAATACATGAGACTTTTATAAAAATTTAAATAAACACATGAAAATACCCCCGACCTTAAAAGTTTAGGAAATAGTGATTAAGAGCAATGCTTGTCAAACTTACGGATATCAAACATTTCGTGGATGTATGCTCTAGATTTGTGCTAGAGCAATTGGCCAGGGTCTACCAGAGCCATTGCAAAAACCAAAGCGGGAGTAGAGACACAAGTTCACTATTCCTATTTATCGCTTAAAATTATTTCTTCAGCGGACTACGAATTAGTAATTTTGCATCACGATTCCGCCATTTGGAATGACCCCCTTGTTTTTATTCTTCAAAACATTATTTGAATCTTTTTTTTTTGTTTCAAATACGATATTTATCCTAGGCAATTTTCATATGCATTATACTCGTATTTTCTCATTTAGATTCTGATTGTAAGAAATGCTCAAGCAATGTGCGCTCTTAATCTTGTTGTTCGAAAACAGGCCATTAATGTCCCGTAAACGTTTATTTATTTTTCTTTTTTTTTCCATCTCTCTTTTGCTTTCTCTCCTGATCGTTTAAAATCGTGGCTATGTAGTCCTCCCTCTCTTCCTCTTATCCGTTATTTATTTTTCATTTATTTTTCCGTTTCATATTGCGGCGGTCGGATCGACGAAGGCAAAAGGGGAGGAGAGGACGGGGGGAAAAAAACATTGCACAAAAAAGTAACGCTGTACTTCACATGGTGATGTAAGGATTTAAAATGCAATTAATTTCTAGGAATTTTATTTCCAATAAATTCCAAGAACACACTGTAAACAATTGAACAAGGAGGAGGAGGAGGAGGAGAGTGCCATTCCATTTGTCAATCAATTCTTTATTGAGCTTCTTTGGCCTTTGCGCTCTAGTGTGGTGAGGAAAAAGGAATAAACACGTCATCATCCAGTGCAACAACTGTGAATATCTGAAAGCAAGCAATAAGAACTCCCCTGCATTCCCTCTTCTACCCCCCCCCCCCCCCCCTTGGAACAGGGGACGTAACTCCCTCGGCCTTTGCAGAAAGTAGTTCGCAAAGAACATCTTCTCCATCAACTTAATTGACTGACCGCCGTCTTCGAGGAAGTAGAATTGGAACAGAGTGCAATGTAAATAAATGAAAAATTTTCTTTATGGAAAATTGTGCTTTATATATGAAAAGCTCAATGAACACTATTATAAATGACTTATGTAAAGGCAAGTTGTTTCTTTGAAATATCAAGCAAATAAATATTAAAAAAAATTGGGTATCCTTGCTGAAGGACTTTTTTGTAAAAAAAAACAAAAAACACCAGCTTTTATAGAAAAAAATCCTTATAAAAAATCTTAAAAAATAATTTTCTTAAACAAAACAAAAAATACTTTAGAATAATTGATTCGTAATAATGTTCCTAATTCCCATAAAATTTTGAAAGCATGAGGCCTTTCGAAATTTATTTTACATCTTCCATCCGTCGGTACAATTTTTTTTTTTTTATGATTCAAAGTTAATAAACTGTTTGGTTTTATTATATTTATTAAATCAACTGGAACTATCGATATGGAAGGTCGGAATGACTTGAATGCTGATAAACATTCTCAAATTTTCTAGAACATCTATGCAGGGGGAAAAATTAAATGATAATAACTAAATAAAAGAATCGTTGGGATTTCTTATATAGAACTATGATGACAGTAAGAAATTGACGAATACTTAAGGAAATATGCAAAAGAGGACATACATCTCATGCTTTAAATTTAGTTAGTAGCTCTGTAGTTCTGTGGAAAAAGTTTCCTGTAGAATGTAGAACTGAAAACTTGAAAGCCCATATGATATATGTATAACGGAAGAAAATATTAAAGGAAGAAAATAAAAGCATTCACTGTTTAACTGAAAGACTTAAAAAAAACGGTTTCTTTGAAAGTCCAATTTTTTTTATTCCTTACATAATTATTTTTCAAATATTACTACATTCAAAATTTTCGCATTATCGTCTGCAAATATAACTGACAATCAATAAAATTTAAAATGAATAAATGTCTGGGCCAAAGATGGCTGAAAAAAACTCACGTGAGCTCAAACCAACCAATCAACAACCAGTATTATCTGCTAGCATTTGGGGAAGGTAATTGCCGTACTTTAGTAATCCAGAGCTTTATTTATTATAAACTAGCAGAGACACCCGGCGTTGCCCGGGATAATTACAGTTGTAGGTTAAATTGGTTTAACAGAACAACCTCAAGAAGTTAAATAATAACTCAAGTTGGTTTTCAGTAATAATAATTTCCTGCTGTAAACGAAGCTCCCGTTGTTCAGAAGTTTCCGATGCCCGGATAACTTTTTGTCTTCTCTGACCAATACTCGTTCTTTTCTTCGGAGGCATTTCGATAGAAGTGACATGAATTTACATGTATCCTTCGAACGATTATTAAAGAGCACAATACCGTGCGCTAGTTGATTTGAAGAGTCGAGCTGATGCATGCTTTGTTTTCGGTTACCCAACCCACTGAAAGAGGAAAGGGAAACTGCCGTCGCGTCTGGAAGGTTCTACACTGTTCAAGGGTTCGAAACGCAGAAATCGTCTGAACATTTGTTCAGGAGCTGAAAGGAGACACGTGTATCTCTTTACCTCCTCGAGAGAGGCCGCCTTATGTATATAGTGCTATTCTATTTTTATGCTCGAAGGTGCTATTATACTCATTTCCTGCTCATTGTTAATAATTCTTGGAAACGAATGTACTATTGCCAATGCAACAGAACATTCTATCATTGCATCATCTTGAATATGTTGTTGCATCATCACCACATCGGTTTCCATGGCAACAGTTTTTCCCCGGCGTTGATGTGGAAATACACTTACTATACAAAAAGTAATTGGACACTTTCGATTTCAGACATTATGTCGAATGTTTGGAAAAGTACTTGACGAATAATCTTGAAACTTCAGGGATGTAAAAAGCATGCTACACCTCATATATTTCTAACTTTGAAGTTAAAATGAGTTGAATTTCAGTTACTCTCAAAAATAAACAAAACGATAAGGAATTTTCTCCAAACTGGACCGGACACCAGTTTCAACTTCTTCTCTTTACGCTGATATGAAATCAATATGCCTATATGAAGTCAATATGCCTCCATATCAGCATAAGGAGAAGTTGAAACTGGTGTCCGGTCTAAAAATAAAAATTTGCAGAAATCCCCTTATCGTTTTGTTTATTTTTGAGAGCAACTGAAATTCAACTTATTCTATCGACGACATCTTTTTGAATTTTCATGAGATTTGCTTTGGTTTTTTATAAGAGTAGCTCTATACATTTAGCTAATAAATTGTGCAAAAGACATGTTGGTAACGCTTGCGCATTATAACATTTTTAGTAAAAATGCTCTTATTTTTATATTCTGATTGTAGGGTTGTGTCTCTACTGTATTCGTCAAGTCTCCTGAATATGGCATTGCATTGGGTTGAAAACCCTGCATATTATAAACAAAAGCTTACGGAAAAAATTCTATTTTTTAAAGAAAACTTTATATCTCCATGAATATACAGGCTGTGGCAGATAACTACAGGACAGTATAACGAGAAGCCTACCCGCTCTATTGCAGGGGCCGGCTCGACATCAAATGATAATTGGGTAATTTTATCAAAAACATGACAGTTCTGACGTTCATCCCCCCCTCCCCGACCGTGAAAACTGCTGGCTTCTGCAGGCCACCTTCATCTCCCTCCATTCTGCCAATCGACCGAGCCCGCCCCTGCAATCGCGCGGGTAGGCTTCCTGTTATACTGCCCTGTAGTTATCTGCAACACCCTCTACGTGATATTTTTATACAAATGAACAAAGATGAGTACGAGGCTGAGCCAAATGAAAACCGGTAAACCACTGTAGAAAATCGAAAACCGCTCCCATTGGGATCAGACCCGGTACGCATGCGCGTAGACTCTCCCGCCATCAATTGGCGTTGGTCGCGCGTCCCCACGTGACCCAGCGACGCCATACGGGCGTTTCCAGTTATTTTTATTATCATTATTAAAAAGCATGCATCCGACAGGATATAGTAACTATAAATTAACTAGGCATTATGCCCTCTTGTATGATCATGAAACAACTTATGTACATGTACTTTATGACAGTTGCAAGATTTTTGTGTACAATCATTGTCTGATTTCTACTGTTAAAGGGTAAAGCATTCCACACAGGAAACGTATTATAGGGGAAAAATCTCTGAAGGAAGTTGGAGATGGGCCGAGTACAATGATCTTATATTTCTGCGTATCCCTGGTTTTCGTCGAATCCAGAATCCAAGCACTAATAAAGTGTGCTGGATGTTCTATATTAATCACAGCTTGGTATAATTCCTTAAGTCTGTTAAACATGATGATATTATGTAACGTGGGAATATTATAGGAAAGAAATATCTCAGATATAGATGCATACTTTGACAGACCCAAGGCGGCACGTATTACGCCATTGTACGCTACCTGAACTCTTCCAATGTGCATCTTCGAGGCCGCAGACCAAAATATGGAGGCGTACTCAAGTTTAGTGATTAAACAAGTCTTAATTGTCTTAATAATTTCGTCCCGGTTAAGAATCTTGCGAAGTCTGCTAAAGCGATATTTTTGTTGAAGGAGAGCAAGTGTTAGAAGCTCAATTGTTTCGCAAAAGAACAATTGATTGTCAAACGTAATACCTAATATTTTACAGAATTGATGACAATTTGTTTTTTCTTATCGATCAAAAGAATCTTAGTCTTCTATTTATTAAAAGATAGTCCAAGCGCGGTCTACCACGTGTTCAACGTTGTAATGTCCTGCTGAATATGTTGGAGGGTAATTGCCTGATCTGATATAGGACAGGCCTTAAGCAGAAAATTGTCATCAACACAGGATCTGATATGACAATGTAAAGGAAGTTTAAAATTTTCTGCGGTTGCTACAGCATATAGCACCGTGGCAGATGGAGCGCCTTGAAGAAGACCTCTAGTAGAAGGTTGTTGAATAGATTGATTGGAAATCTCTAAATAATTGATTCTATGCTGAAAATAGTCATGTCTTAAATTCAGGGCATCAGATACTATGTTATTCGTTTAAAGTTGAGAGAGTAACCAATATGGCGGCCCCTCTGTTGGAATGCACCAAAGAAGAGTAGCGTGGAGCGATCCGTTTCCTACACAGTGAAGGCACGAGACCAATGAAAATCCATCGACGCATGTTGGCAGAGTATGGTGCTGCATGTGTATCGCAGGCTCAGGTGTAGGAGTGGTGTAAGAAATTCAGCAGCGGCACAACAAGTTTGGCGGAAGCACCGAGGCCAGTCCAGGCACATCGTCTTGTGACAGCCGAGGCGATTGCAGCGGTGGAGGAGATGAGTCTGCAAGATAGACGGGTCACCATCGATGACATTGCAACGGCATTACAGGTCAGTCATGACTCTGCTCAGCATATTGTCCATGATGAGCTGAAATACCGAAAAGTGGCCGCAAGATGGGCACCTCGTCGGCTGACGCCCGAAATGAAGGAGAGGCGAGTCGATGCCTGCCAGAGCTGCTGCGCCGCTACGAACTTGAAGGTGACACCTTTTTGGAGCGGATTGAGACTGGAGACGAGTCCTGGGTCCATCGCTACCAACCACAGACCAAGCGCTTCAGTAAAGAATGGCGGCACTCGACATCACCAAAGCCGAAAAAGTTCCGCAGCCAGCCATCCGCAGGAAAGGTTGTGCTAACCTTGTTCTGGGATCCCCACAAGGGTCCCATAGTGGAACATTACATAAATAAGGGCAAGACGGTGACCAGTGCCACCTACAGTGAAATGGTGCGTGACATTCTGAAATCTGCTATACGCACCAAGCGCCGTGGACTCTCTCAACAGGCGTTCTCATCCAGCATGACAACGCACGACCTCATATGGCTCGTGCGACCGTGGCGACTATCCAAGACTTGCGTCTGGGCTATCTCCCTCATCCTCCTTACTCTCCCGGCCTCGCGCCCTTCGATTTCCACATCTTTAGCTCACTAAAGGACTCCTTAGATGGTGGCCACAAGTTGGCGACCGACACGGAGGTGAAACAGGCGGTGCATGAGTGGCTGCACGCGCAGCCAAAGGATTTTTTTCCCGAGGTATCCATGCCCTCCCGACTGGGTGACGGAAATGCATCGAAAAGCAGGGGGACTACACTGAAATATAGTGTACTTGTTCCAACTGTCTGTAATAAAGGATCTGTAAAAAATATTTCCGGTTTTCATTTGACTGACCCTCGTAAAAGAAGCATCATAATTATATGCTACAGCTAAAACGCATTTCAAGCATTATTTTTTACAGGGTGATCCCAAAATTTATTTTTATTCAATTTGTTGCTGGTACCCTATTCGCTTTCGGAACAAAACCTTCGCTGAAATATACGAGGTGTAATATGCTCTTTACAGTCCAGAAGTTTCAGAATAATTCGTCAAATATTTTCTTAGATATTCGACAAAAGATCTGAAATCGAAAGTGTCCAATTACTTTTTGGTAGACAGTGTAAATGGCAACAATAACTTCGACAAAAAACTCTCTTATTGGGTGGAAATGGATGTGCCGTACATGACTATGTCTGTGTGCTCTGCAATCTTAACAATCTCAGTGGGGTTATTGAATACTTGGTAAACTTTTGTTGCAATTGAATTCTGCTTTCGATGTCTTGAAGAAAAACTTGGCCATTCATCACTTCGTACGGTCTAGCAGCAGCCGTTTCTTCTGTTGACACGGTCAGTTACAGCAGTGCGCTGCTGAAACCAATAACAGCACCGAGCAAAGGGACTGTTTCCTCTGGCGCCTTTCCACTGTTTCTCAATAGTCTGCTAACTCTCCATTATCTCCAGTTACTGCTCATTTTTAAAGATTTTCAAGATGTTAAGTTCTAAGAACTATCAATCCTAAGAAAAGCTCGAACAAGAAAAGCTCCATGCGTTGCTACAAATTTAATTTTGTTTTATAATTCGCAGATGTGGGATGGAATCTTCAATACATGCCTTAATGAACCTTATTAAGTAGTGGCAGAATGGAACTGCTTATTGTTTTCATAATGTCCGTCTGTCTGTCCGTCCATCCCCTTCATAATTTCCGCATTTTTTGAGGTAGAAGATTGAAATTCGGAATGTAGCTTACTATGGGCATGTGCACCTTCACTATTTAGTTTGGTTTTGATTGGCCCACAACGGTCGGAGTTTCGGGAGTGGAAATTAGAGGGGACCAAAGGGTCTACGCGTATTTATGCATATAAAGGAGTGAAATTCGGTATGCAGATTCCTCTAAGCAAGATCAACATTACTATGTGGGGGTGGCAGTCACTGGGTCTTCAGAACTATGGCAACATATGGCATGTCATATATAATTCGATCGGAAATGATGAGAAACGAAAGAAGATAGAGCTCTTTTACACTTTTTAAATACTAAGTTCGAGAAAATCAATTTTTCGATTTAAAAAATTGGGGAGGGGAGTAAAAAGTGAGATAAAAGGGTAAAAATAGATGATCTCAGGGCTTCCGCCCTTTCCTATACCTTCCTCGGGAAGATTAACTTCTTGTTATGAATATTGATTATTATCGCTAATTTTATTTTTTCGACAGTGACCTTCTGTGTAAAAATTCATCAAGATCGGAATAAAACTGTGGCTTTGTATAAGAAACAAACCCACAAACAAACATTTTTCTTTATATTGTAATGTCCCTATTCTTGGTCGGGAGTACAGACCAATCCGGTGAATCGAAATTCTATTAAATAAGATCTTAAGTTCGTATTGGGGGAATAAGTATCAGACGTAATTGGTTGGTCCCTCCTAAAGACCTGTGAAGGATAACGTTTATTCTCAAGAGATTAATTCTAAAACAATAATTAAATAGATCAGACACCTCACAGGTGTTGAGGTCAAACAAAAGAAAAAAAGGATAACAAGCAAATTGTTCAAAATAGCAAATAAATAAAAGTCTATTCCACTGAGTCTTTCACTAAAATATTGAAATCAACATTGTCTTGAAAAATATAAAGAATAAATGTCTGTAAAAATAATATCGCACAAATAAATTCTTTAAACAAGTTTCGAGTCTTAATTATTTTTTTCGTCATTATCGGAGAAAAGTCGTCAATGGGAAAAGGTTATTTTTTCTGCAAAAATCACATCTGGTAATTATTTTTCTTTAAACAAAATTTTAGTCGTAATAAATTAATTGACGTTAACTACACTCTCAAGGGATTATTTATGAGTCTATCATCTTAATATCAACGTCGACGGTTTCCTTATTTTAGTTTGTCTTTATCTTTTCTAGTCCTGGATTGAAGTGCTTTCTCTAGGTAAGTCTCATTAATTGGGTAAATGTCTTCCTCTTTATTCTACTTCTTTCTTAATTTTTCCTTATTAATCCTTTTTATTATTAATTACTTCGTTTTTCTTTTCACTTTAGGTTTAAAATCTGCATAGAGTTCGTCAACGAGAAATTAAGGGGTCCGTCTGGGGCTACAATCGTAATACTGTGTCATCACTTAAAGAAATTGTCCTCGTCGGGGATGGAAAAGACTTGGACTGAGCGGTGGTGGGGGGTGGGGGGGTCAAAAACTAAAACTAAACTAATAATATTGGGATAAGGTAGGGTAACGTTAGTAGAGGGGTGCCCACCCTAAATCCAAGAAACAAGCAATACGGCTACAAATCCTCATCGGAAAGATTTCTCATACGTTGTTGGATTGATGATAACAAGATCAGTTCTGTCATGGGCCCCCCAAAACGGAAAAATAGAAAGAAATGGATACAGTATTACTTTTCCTGTTGTCGTCTTACGATTGGTGATACGAACGTCTATGGCGGCGCTGGCCGAACGTAATTATTGAGTCGTCGAGGTTGCAAGGCTTCTGAATTCTTGACGCTGAATCTCGTCTAAGGTCTACAGCTCTCGGTGAATGTCTCCGTTCTGTAGGCAAGTCGTTTATCGCCGTCTTTCTTTTTCTTCAATCGCGCAAGCCCTCCGAGGTGAGCTGCTTGCTCTCGTATTTTAAAATTCCACTCCTGCTTCTCCTATCTCTCCTTGCTCCGCAACAACTAAAACTGTCCAGTTCTTTTTTCAGTCTGATATTAATAACCACATTGTTGTGCGTGAGTCCATTGTTGAGTACGTTTCCAAAATCGGTTTGACACATAAATAAGAGTTTTTTCATCGTTGAATAAAATTATCGGGAAATCAATACAATAATTGCATTTATCAAGAATTTTTTTTAACAAAAGAAACGAGAAAATCGTCTCCGGGGGGGGGGGGTCGTTACA
>JAHWFO010018799.1:2372885-2412539 GCA_023313115.1 Rhysida immarginata
CGACAGAGAAAGCAAACCTTTAGCTCCGTGCTGTATTGAGCAAATGGAAAGCAAGTAAATAGAAGAATCGGCGACCGCTAGACTACCCAAAGTGATGAAAGGCCAAATTTTGCTTCAACACAACGAGAGAAGAGTGGAAATTGCAACAACATCAAGTGTACATCTGAAGTAAGATTACCTGAGTAAGAAATTACCCAAATCCATTGTGAGCCTTTAAAAAGATTTTTTTCGAATTTTCATTAAGAATTTTTACTGTATTAATTCTAAGCATTTTCATGTGTTTATTTTTAAGATATTGCAAAATTTAATTTAATTTTTTGAGATTGTTCTATTTACATACAAGTGTAATTATCCCGGGCAACGCCGGGTACCTTTGCTAGTTATTAATATTATTGTTTATATTATTTTGTAATTTAATTTATGATTTGTACGTTTGCTGCGGGATGACTCTCGTCTCCCGCGCTTTTGCTGAGTTGTATGTAGCCATCTTGTAAAAGCAACATGCGCTTGAATAAACGTCATTTGTTTTTTGTTAATCCTGCTGCCTTTTCTTTAATGAATACATCAATTTGGCGACGAGGGATGCGATTGAAGTTGATGAACTTTCTTTTGAGTAGGGTGAGACACAAATTTGAACTGAGGAATGACTGTGACGATGAATTTTTTCGGCGCGTCAGTAACTTTCGTTTTCGGGGATGATTGGAAGCTGTTCGTGGAACGCTTTGAACAGTGGTTGGAGGTAAATGGTGTAGCTGACGAGAAGAGAGTGCCATTCTTGATTTCTGCAGTGGATGAGAAAACTTATAGATTGATGAGACAGTTGTGTCTTCCTGATTTGCCGAAATCAAAGACTTTTGTTCAACTGATAAAGATCATGGAGAAATACGTTTGTCCGAAACCCTCAGTTTCTACGGCTCGCTTTCGATTTCACCGATTGACTTAAAACACGAGCGAATCGATACATGACTTTTTATTGCGTTTGAAAACCGTCGCGGACGATTGTGAATTTCAATATGGTTTAATGGATAGACTGCGTGACCAGCTCATAAACGGCATTGCTTCTGAGACCCTGCAAAGAAAACTTTTGTTTGTGAAAGATCGTTCCTATGAGAAAATCGTTGAGTTGGCATTGCTTTGGGAAGCAACAGAAAAAGATGTTCAGGACATACGAGGTGAGCAAGCAGTTGAATTGAATACTGTAAATCAAGTTCCATGCGCGATTCCCAAGATGCAGCACGTTAAGACTGAATATCGTAAGACGACTGAACACTATAAATTTCGTGAGAGGCAGGTTTCGCATAACAAAAAAAATGCCCCTAAAAGAGACAGTCAGTCTCCTCCTGTTCAAAAAAAATGTGTTTGTTGAGGCAGTTGTTCACATTTGAAACCACAGTGTAAATTTAAGGATTACAACTGTCATGTTTGCGGAAAAAGAGGCCATTTGAAGATCATGTGCAGAAAAACGCCTTCAGTAGGTGAGTCATCAGAAGTTAAGCAAAATAGTTCTATTGTTAATGAAGATCAACAATTAAACTGCAACACCTTAAGAGTACTCCAAGTTGAAAATTCATCTATGCTAGTAAAACCCCTTCATGTTCAAGTGACTGTGAATGACAAACCCATGACTTTTGAAGTAGATACAGGTTCGACTGTTACTATTATTGGTGAGAGTCAGTATAAAAAACCATTTTAAGATGATTCCATTAGAACAATCACAATTAAAGCGGAGCGCTTTTGGAGGTCATGATTTAACAATATTAGGTACCATATGTGTTAATGTGCAGTGGGATGATGAGTCAAGAAAATGCAAATTATATGTAACTTCTTTATTGGGTCGGGATTTACTTAGTGCTTTTAAGAAATGGGTTATGAAGAACTGCTTATCACATAAATTCAACATAAGTACGGAAAACGAATGTGTGAATTCTACAAAAGAAAATATTCAAGGTATAGAGGATAAGTTAAAATCTGTTTTGTGTAGATATGATAATGTTTTTAAACAAGGAGTAGGAGTATGTAATGGGGTTGAATTAACTCTACCTTTACAAAAAGAGGCAAATCCTATTTTCTTGTCCGCGCGTAACCCACCATTAGCCTTGCGTGATAAAATTGGCCAAGAATTGGACAGATTAGTATTGGGAGGAGTTCTTGAACCTGTAATGCATTCTAAGTGGGCAACACCGATTCTTGCGGTAGAGAAGAAAGATGGTTCCATTAGGTTAGCAGGATTGTATAATTTGACGGTCAACAAATTTTTAGAAAAGGTAGTTTATCCTTTGCCTACTTTTGAAACGATTGCAGAAAATTTAGCTGGTGGTTCTTGGTTTTCGACTATTGATTTTCAATCGGCTTATAATCAATTGCCCTTTGATGAAATTTCAAGTGAGATTATGACCATCAACACTCATAAGGGATTATTCCGAGTAAAACGTTTATTTTATGGAGTAGCTTGTGCTCCTGTAATGTTCCAGCGTACTGTTGAAAACATTTTTAAGCCCTTAAAGGTACAGCCTTTTTTAGATGATATATGCTTGTCAGATAGCTCTGCAACTGATCATTTGGAAAGAATAGTGTCATTTTTGCAATTGTGTGATAAGTTTGGAATTCGCTTGAAACAATCCAAATGCAAATTCTTTCAAAGCACTATACGTTTCTTAGGATATCAGTTTAGTAAGGATGGTCGCAAACCTTTGGAGAATAAGGTTCAGCAAATTTTGGATGTCCGAGCGCCAGAAAATTTAGCAGAATTGAAAACGCTAGTTGGAATGATTAATTATTATAACCGATTTTTGCCAAATATTCAGGTTATTATGGAACCTTTTTACTATTGTATGAGGAAAGGTAATAAATTTATATGGGGTCTTAATCAACAGAGAGCTTTTGATCACGTTAGGAAATTATTGCAAGATGCAAAAATTTTAACTCCCTTTGATCCTGATAAACCTTTGATTTTATCTGTCGATGCTTCTCCTATAGGCGTGGGAGCAGTTCTTTCTCATGATATTAATGGACGGAGATACCCAGTGGCTTTTGCTAGTGCTGTTTTGTCTACTGCATAGCGTAATTATTCCCAGACAGAGCGGGAAGGACTTGCTATTGTGTTTGGCATAAAGAAATTTAATTACTATTTGTATGATCATTCCTTCATTTTAGAAACAGATCATAAACCCTTGTTGGCAATCTTTGGTTCAAAAAGAGGTCGGAATTTGCTGGTAGCAGCAAGACTAATTCGTTGGGCTGTTTTTCTGAATAATTATGACTTTGATATTCGTTGTGTGTCCACTAAAGATAATGTTATTCCTGATGGGTTATCACGGTTGAGTGAAAGTTCCCTTACGTTTACAGAAGATTCTGTTCTTTCACATGGTAATGTTTTCCAGGTTTAATTATCCTTGCTTCCTGTGACTTTTGTGAATTTGCAAGAACATACCGAGCGTGATAAAGTACTATGTACTGTTAGTCTATTCGTACTTAATGGGTGGCCTGCATATTCTACATTAGATCCAGTGTTGTTGCCTTTTTATAGAATTAGAGACTCACTCACAATTCGTGATAAAGTTTTATTCTCTTATGATAGGATTGTGATTCCTAAAATGCTAACACAGTTAGTGTTGAAAGAGTTACATGGTACTCACATAGGCATGGTTAAGATGAAATTGTTAGCACGGTCTATAGTGTGGTGGCCGGTTGTTAATGCTGATATTGAAAAATTGGTGAGATCCTGTTCCTTTTGTCAACTTGAAGCATCTATGCCTTCGGAGATACGATGGCCAGTACCTACCACCGTTTGGGGTAGAGTACACATTGATTTTGCCGGTCCTTTCTTCAATAAATGGTTTTCATGGTCTTCAATAGGTGTTGATGCAGCATCTAAGTGGCCTGAGATAGCCATACTTGACAGTCCTTCAATATTGGAAACTAAGTTTGTTCTAGAAGAGTGGTTTGCTAAAAATGGACTTCCGTTACATGTTCATTCGGATAATGGTACACAGTTTACCAGTCGAGAGATTATGCATTTCCTTAGCAATAATGGTATTTACCAGACGTTTTCTTCTCCGTACCATCCTGCTACAAATGGTGCGATAGAAGGTTTTATTAAGAGTGTTTAAGAGCACCATGAAGAAATTGATTCGTGAAGGAATACCACTTCGTTCTGCAGTTTCTCAATTTTTGTTGTCCTATCGGACTACCCCTACTGTAAGTACAGGAAAGTCACCGTCCGAACTTTTCAAACTTAAAAACATGCGTTCACGATTGGATTTGTTACTTCCACGTTCGGATTCTTCCATTGTTTTCTTCCCGGTTAGTAGAAATTTTAAGGAAGGCGATTGTTGTTTTGTACGTGCTTAGAGTGGTTCCAATAAATGGGTAGAAGCAGTTGTTTTGAAGCGTTTGTCTTCCGTGACTTATTTGATCCGTTTACACAATGGTGTGGAATGGAAACGTCACATCGATCAATTGCGTAACCGTCAGTCTGAACAGTTTGTTCTGAATGCGCATCGTCCCAGACACTTGCTTGATTCAGAGTTGGATTCACACTTTGATGATACTGGGACTGCTGAGAATGTTGTTTTAGGTGAGGATATGATCCTTGATGAAGAGATCGTTCAGCTTGGTGAAAGAGGGGATAGTGGAGGATTGGGAGAATTACAAAGTAGAGTTGATCACGAAAGAGGTGAGGTAGATAGTAGTTCTAATCAGCGAAGTGTAGAGCCGCAGCAAGAAATTCGTAGATCGGAAAGACTCCGTCGCTTGCCGGTTAGACTCCAAGACTTCGTTATTGATAAAACTAAAAGGGGGAAATAGTTGATATGTATTTACTATTATTAATATTATTGTTTATATTATTTTGTAATTTAATTTATGATTTGTACGTTTGCTGCGGGATGACTCTCGTCTCCCGCGCTTTTGCTGAGTTGTATGTAGCCATCTTGTAAAAGCAACATGCGCTTGAATAAACGTCATTTGTTTTTTGTTAATCCTGCTGCCTTTTCTTTAATGAAATACATCACTTTTTAATGAAGCAGACACACACACTTCAATTATAGCACTAAATTATAACGGAGCTTGCACAGACGAAATGATGAGCTACATGACGACGCTACGTTGTCGTTTTCCTCCGTAACTCGTTTCGTACAGCGTCCGCTGAATATTTTAGTTCGTTAATGGAAAATAACGTTGTGAGGCTTTCGCATGAATTCTCCCAATCCGCTGTCAATATAATCTTTTAATGACCGCGGGAAGATTCCAATAACATTCCCTCCCTCGTGACAATTAATTGCTTCGTTGGCGAAGAGAATGTTATAAAGTTCTGTTTGCGCTTTAGCAATTTGCAAACTAACTACGGATAGTCTTTCAGTAACGGTCGAAATGTTCAGACACTTTAAAAAGTACGTGAAAAATGGCCTACCGTAATTGTAAGTTCTTATTTGACGAATGGAGATGAATTCTGCCGGCGCTGGACACGTTCCATTTGCCGCTGCCTCGTCTCCGCAGGTAACAGATAGTTTTATCACCTGCCTTTCGTCGTCGTTCGAAGCCTCCGCCTTGTAGAGATTTTGTAGAAGGTTTTCTATGGCTCGTACGCACCTCTTGTTGTCTGAGGCGTCCACCGTTGCTTCTTCAACGTGCGTTCGACGCGGCCCGAGATAATGCCGCCGTTCTCGGTTGCGTGCCTCGCCGACCTTTTCCGCTGTCTCCCCGTCGTCGCTGACGTCGCGCTTGAACTCGCCTGGCTTTCTTAGATTTGGCTCCTGCCTGGCTTTTCCGTTCCCATGCGCTCGGAGATTGTGGAAAGCGTCCCGGCCTTTAATAAACACGGCTCGGTCGCTCCGTACGTCCTTCTTCCTTGATTTCCATTCTCTCTCCCCCTCTCGTGCTCCTCGCGTAGCTTCACGAAAACTTTTTGGGATGACGTAATTTCTCCTCTCGTGCTCCTCGCGTAGCTTCACGAGAACTTTTTGGGATGACGTAATTTCTCCTCTCGGCGTCATAAAACTTCTCTCTTGATTTTCTCTGATGATGCGAAAATCCTCGTGACACTGGGACTTTAAGGAAGACTGGCATTCAGTTTAGCATAAATCAGAATGCTCAGCTTTAGAAAAGATATAAGTACTCAATTGATGATTGAAAAGGTTACCAATTTTACGAATCACACAATAATATTGCTGAACTTTGTAATTCAGTGTCCATTGTACGTTAGTCATATTTTAAAATGTTAGTGTCACATATCATATATTTTTGCTATGATGATGCAGAATTTGTCACCTATCTAATCCGCTTAAAATACCGAAGCTTGGCCCTTTTTCCAATAACAGCTTCCTTTATCATTTCTTAATATATTAGAATAGTACAATGCAGTTACACGATTCTTTGCTTTCCTTGAAACACTTGGGGTCAGGCATTTCTAGCACAAGAAACTATCTGGCATCTTATGAAAGTTAAATGTCTTTCATCCGCATTGGAGATATCACCTACGCTAAATATTCGAAGCACGTTTTACAGTGGTGAAATGTTGAGTGTTACTGTTGTGGAAAATCTACAAGTATTTATGAGATTTCTGCGATATTAAAGGTGCTCAGCTCCACCGTAAATGATGTCATTATACTTTCGTGCCAAAAGCCCTATGTCTACAAAGCAATGGGCAACACCGAGTTGGTTAATAAAAATTTCGCGAACTTTCACCCGCCCCCCTCCTCCCGTTGGTTTATTAAGGGGGGAGGGAGACAAGTCAAATTCATATGTGAGAAAATCCGTAACAATACACTCCTGGACAAAATTAAAAACTCGTTTACTTTCACTTAAAGCTTTAATGAAATAGAAAAAATTATTTTACAAACTTGATGGGTTATATAAACATTCATCTGCTGAATGCATATCAGAACGGTTCATTACGTTGAACAGTTACGATGGAATGGGGCGTGAGAGAAAACCGTGTTGCAGTAATCGCTCTTCACATGTTCAACAAGTCAGCAAAGGAAATTTTCACTCTGCTTAAAGGGCAACTGACATCAAATTTGACATATATATTTTTTGTCCTAAAATTATAGAGGACATTGAAAAAATAAATTCTGCACAAAAAGTTTTCAAATATCACTATTATTTTAGGAGTTATTTAATTTTAAAAATTAGCGCCTACGTCAGCACACCTGAACGCCTGACGTCAGAGGCGAGTACTCGCTATCGCTCATACAGATTAGTATTTATATTCCGTTTCTTTTCAACGCTATTCATCGCCTAGATGTGCCTAATTTTTACAGTTTTTTGACAGCAGTAATAAGAGCATGAACTGCAGAATATTTTATTTTCACGTTTTACCGAAAGATGATAAAATAAGGAGAATTTGAGTATCTACTTTGTCTATGTGCTCCCTTTGAAATATTAGGACGGAAGGGGGGGGGGGGATGTAAATAAAATTTGCTTTCGCGATGTAATCGTTTTTATATTTAATTATATTTCGTTTAGAAAAATAACAAACTGTTTTGGTAACTGCTTATAATCAAACTATATTTATTTTTCTAATAAATTTTTCCGTGTATTTTATTCTACTTAAAACATTTTTTTTTTTGGTTTAACGATTTCCATTATAATAACGACGCTCGACAGACAGATAACGATCCAAATGTTATATTAATAGGAAATTTATGACAGATTTAGATATCGGAGATGCTTGCTTTTTTATTTTTTGCAAGCATTTACATATGATATCAAAGTAAATTAATTCTTTTCCTCTTTTTTTTTTTTTTTCTTCTTCTGTGAAATGTATAGCTTACTGAGTGAGTGAGGAGTTTCGGAATATGTTTCTCCTTGTTGGCTAAGCTCGAACGTACGCGCCTCCTCGCTCGAGTGCTGCCGAGTCAAAACGTTATATGCTCAACCACAGCCTACTTACCTATATAGTAGGCTGTGGCTCAACGTATGAGCGTTGTCGGTTTTTATCGATGATCAAATGCGCCTCAGTATAAATCAGTAAATCCAGAAGCTGTGATGGCTATTTGTACATGCGGCCTCATGCCATCTTTGAATTACTGAATAAGCTGAGAGTAATAAATTGCTCGGACGGCTTGTAGCTCATCTTTCCCGCGCGCCTCAGCCTCAGTTTCCTTCAAAGCGTGGCTTTTTTGTCTCGCGGCAGCCTCAGGAGGTTGCTCGCTCGGTCCGTACGGGCTATAAACAAAACATCGACATCAAGGCAATTTTTTTAAATGTTTCATCCTTACAAATATGGAAGTAGTCACCTGGAATTATGTATAAGTATTTTATTTGCATAAACACTGTAAATTAAAATTAAAACGTTAAATAAAATTTCCATAACATTCGTGCATCTCCTAGATCGCTTTTTTTATGCAATTTTTTTTTTCAAACTAATATTTTTTATAATTTTTATCACCGGTTCATGCATATAGGGTTAGCTATTATTTGTAAATTCAACCTTTCAATGTGATCAAATTCATTTTCATAAACGATTTTCACCAGCACACCAGTGTAATATGGGTATTGTTTCATGCAAAGATTTCAAACGAATTTCGCCTTTGATGTCACACCCCGATTCAAGATGGCGACGGCGATCGTTCATTTTCGTGCCTAAAAATGCTTTTATTGTATAAAAATAACGAAAATTAAAAAAAAATGAAATGTGTTGCTATGTTCAGCAGTTCATAAAGAATAGATTTAGCGAAAAAAATTTTTGATGTCAGTTGCCCTTTAAATCTCTGAAATTTGTTTTTTTTCGTATTATCAAACGGTATAAAGACATCTCGAGTGTGGATGACAAGGTGAGGAGCGGTCGTCCCCGCACTTTAAGAACTCCCGCAACTATTAAAGCGGTGCGTGAGAGAATTCGACAAAATCCCCTCCGCAAACAGAAAATCTTGTTCCGGGAGATGACGACACTAGAAAGAATGATATCGTAGTGAGCGATTTCAGGTGCCAACATTGAATCAAAATAACCACTAGCGATTTGGGGACAGATAACGTAATTTGGGGATGAATGAGAGCGAAGCGATGCTGTTACAATGCAAAGACTGTGTCGTTTAGCATTTTCAGAAATATAATTCTCCGCAAGATGAACGATTGTTGCGAGGAAAGGCATGAGGTGATAGTGAGTGATTTTAAGTGCTAACGTAGCCGGGGCTTTGAGTCACGTGACTTGTGGATGTTTGCAACCTGCGCAGATTACCTTACGCACTTTATCTTATTTCTCTTCGATAGCTTGGGGTTTCTTGAAGACAGACCGGTTAACGTCTAACAGCTGCTTTACATAACATCAAGATAACAAGATGCAAACGCATGCTTCAAGTTCAAGCGGATGGAAACACCGTCGAATCCTTTTTACGGACGTCAAAATTTTTACCGTTGAAGAAACATTTTACGGACAGTAGGCAAAATGACCGTTTGTACGCTCGGAGCACTCGAGAAGCCTCTGAGAAGATTCTAAAAAGTACAGAGAGGCCATCTTCCGGCGTGCTGATGGTCTGGTGGGAGTGGGTTATGACGGGTGATGAAATTGCATATTTATGAACAAGGGTCAAAACGAAATACCAAATGGACGTTATAGAAAAAAGTTGTTAGGCCCCTTAACAATACCCTTATTTTCTGGAAAGCAATGGGTCTATCAGCAAAACTCAGCACCCGCCCACGATGCCAAAACAATAGGGCGTTGGCTTCAAGAGAATTTACCCGATTTCATCGCTGTAGAAAATTGGCTCTTGGAAAACCTCGATCTTAACCCCCCTGACTATCGCCTTTAGAACATTTTGGAGGAGAAGGCTTGCTTAAACTCCCACCGCAATATCGACAGCTTGAAGGCAGATCTTGTTCCTGCAGCGGCTTCCATACCCTTGGAGGTAGTGCGTGCCCTCATTGATGAGTGGCCGGACCGTTTGAAGCCCTGTGTACGTGCTAAAGAAAACCCTCATAGAGCCTCCGACAATTCCTCTTTCTTTTTGCGACGTGTCGTGGGAGCAGCTTATGAACACGACTGTTGTGACGCTTTTCCAGTTGCAAATCTTTGTTTATTATTTTATTTACGGTAACCTGTAAAGTTCCTACAATGTTTGTGATCCCTCTTTGGGTTGCTGGATTTTCACACTGGAGAATCTGCTTGACCTTTCGAATGACCTGTGGTGTTCGGTTTATGGAAATATATGGATTTTGCTGTTTCTGGTCAGTTGGGAATTAACCCTTCCCGGGATTTTCCTTTTCCATTCAGTGCTGCCGATATGCCTTTCTTCGAAGCAGAGAAATTTCGTGTTTTCCATGCGCTAATTATAGTAGAATAGCTGTAATGAACGTTGGAAAGAGCAGTAATGTACCCTTCCCAGTAAGGTCCGATTTTCGGAGACATTTTTTCATGACATTTGAGTGAAACGCAACAACGCGGATCTTTTCACGTGTTTTCTGCCAGGCGCATGTTCACGTCGCCCGCAGCATTCACGCAATAAATCGTTACCAAAAATCGTAATCAACTTTCTGTAGTATATTTGGGGCATTATCACTTCTTTTCTCAAGGCATTTCTGGAGTTTCTAATCTTGCGTTACTATCAAGACATTAAACAATTTGCTGCTTATGATCAATATTTTCAGCTAGGTAGATTTTTCAACAGTGGACCACTGATACGAGTTACAATTGCGAAACACTAATTGTGATTCAATATCTGGATCTTTATCTTCACGCTTTCTTATTTTCGGGTGTATACTATTGTTCTTTGCGTAGTGTATATTCATTTCCGTTTTTCTTGCCGTTGTATAGCGTCAGATACTGTAGATTTAGACGTTGCGGTTATCTTCGTAAGTTAGCGAAAAGTCGTGTTAGGCAGGCGATTTTTAATTTCTTCAATTCAGATAATTTTTGTCTGCGACGTTGAGTCTTTACTAGCATTTAAACGGCCATCTAGTTCCCAACTTACTGGAATCCATTAGACTGTGTTTAGGAGTATTCATACATGTATATTTACTAATTTTACTCGGGTTCTATTACGAGAGAATGCAATTTTTTTGCAGAGCAGATTGCATCTACCGAAGATTTTCTAAAAATGCTGATAAACAGTGTTATATGTAGGATGAACGCTTTGCAAATTGTTGTGTACATTCAAAGCCACTAAAACCCATTGTAAGCTCTGAAACCATTTCAACCCTCTCAACATGGTTTATTAAAAGCACTTAAAAAGCTAAATATTTAGTTCCTAAACAGCCGAGAACAATATTTATGGAACTGTTTTAGCATAAAAGATTAGGAGAAAACTTAAGAGGAAAACACCCATCTATTCAGAATTTATAGGAATAAAGTGCTTCGAATTCGGTTTAAATGGTTTTTGAATGAAGAGTGTTATATATCATAGATTTTTCGATTTCTAAAACATGCAGAGTGGTCCGTCATTTTCTTTCTTTTGCTTTGACAAAAGATAGGCTCTATCCGAAACGTCAGCTTTTTTCAAACAATTTTATTTCAATTTTTGCTTTATTCCAGGTTCTTGTGTCTCATCCTTCTTTTCTTCTGTATCCGTTATTTGGTCATGTTTTCCTGGAAACTTTCGATAAAGTAGCAGGCGAACAACTCCTCGGTCTCCAGCATATTTTCTTTCGACGACAGGACTCCATGTAATTTTTTGTATAAGGAGGACTGTATCATAGTTAAAGGGAAGGCAAGTAGAAAAATTTAACTCCATGGAACTTCATTAGATGTACAGGGTGAGTCAAAAGTCTGTTACTTCCTTCCTATCTTGGATACCAATGTAGTTATGCAAATTCCAATACAGGGAATGAATAGGAACTTGAGAGTGCTCTATCTGATGGAGCACCTTTCATCATCTCAAATATGCAAATTAGGATACATCCATATTCTATCTCGAAAACCGTAAGAGATACACAAAAATTTCCAATTGTACATTTGTTCAACAGCAAATTCCAAACAAAACAAAATAAGTTCACCGAAATCCGATGAGCGGATCACCCACGATCCTCTCTGCAACAGGACAATTGGCTCTTCTACTGTATGTTGCTTACAGTCATCTGATACAAAGTAAGTCTTTCCATCAATCCACGTAGTGTTCAATGTGATGTCCACTTGCACCATAGCATAATTCCGCACGACATTTCAACGATGTCATCACAACAAACGTGGCCGGTGTCATTGCCTTGCATGCTTCCTGAATTCGTTGTTGCAGATCCTCTTGCGAGGTAGATTGTGTGGAATAAACTTTGTCCTTGATGTAACCCCACAAGAAAAAATCAATTTGCGTCGTCAGATCAGGCGAGCGTGGCGGCCACTGAACTGGCCCTCCTCGGCCTATCCATCGATCTCTAAACATCTTAGTTAGATATTCACGTGCATGTAATCCAAAATGTGCTGGAGCGCCGTCATGCTTATACCACATGTGCTGATAAGAGGCTAGAGGCAGAGCATCAACAAAATCTGCCACTATGCCACTGAGGATCTCACCCCTATAGCGTTCTGCTGTGAGACTTCCCTCATAAAAGTATGGTCCCACAATGGAATCATTGCACAGCCCACACCACACATTTATCTTCCAGTTCACTTGATGTGTTGCTTCTCGCAGCCATCGAGGGTTTTCGTCTGCCCAGTAATTAAGATTGTGCTTGTTGACGACTCCATTCCGGGAAAACTGGGCTTCATCTGTCCACAACACCTCATTCGCAAGTTTGGATCATCATCTAGGTGACAGAGAAACCAGTTGCAGAAGGTGGTGCGACTGATGTAATCGGCTCTCAATAGCTCCTGGTTGCAGTGTACATGATACGGTTGGAAACGATTTGCATGTAGGATCCTAATGACAGTACGTTGGGAACAGCCAGCTACTGCGGCCATTGCTCTGCTGCTTGCGTGAGGGTTTGCAGCAACGGATGCCAGGACTGCTACTGTGGTTCCTTAGTAGTGCTTGTCCTTGGTCGACCTTGACTCTGACGCTGTTGGACAGTTCCTGTATCCAGAAATCGTTGTACAATTTGTCTGAGTGCTTGACGTGATGGTTGACGTTGATTGGGGTATCTTTAGTGATACAGCCTGGTTGTTGCATGATAATTTTAGTGGACCATTTTGATCATTTCTTGGTTAGTGTACTGTGCCATCTTGCTTTGGTCTGATTTTTTCTCAGCTTCAACATGCCTTTCTATAATAATTGCACAGGAAGCTGGTGACTTTTTGGTAAATTGTGGAACTTTCCAGAACAGGATGAGGATGGTGCATGAAATAATTTGCATGGTTGGCAAATGGTATTCAGAAGAAGAAAAAAACACTCGGTGGTTACTTCCGAGGCTTGAACCCAGGATCTTATTTCCTCCTATGGCCATCCATCCCTTGCCTCAATCTTGACAAGAATAAAGGTTTTAATGTTCCAGAGCTTGCAATGAGGATTGTGGGTGATCCGATCATAGGATTTTGGTGAACTTTTTTTGTTTTGTTTGGAATTTGCTGTTAAACAAATGTGCAATTGGAATTTTTTGTGTATCTCTTACGGTTTTCGAGATAGAATTTATATTTGTCCTGATTTGCATATCTGAGATGATGAAAGGTGCTCCATCAGATAGAGCACCCTCAAGTTTCTATTCATTCCCTATATTGGAATTTGCGTAACTGCATTGGAATCCAAGATACGAAGGGGGTAACAGACTTTTGACTCGCCCTGTTTGATTCCTTAAGCATTTAATCGGATTACGTAAATTTGGGCTTTAAACATTAAACGATTAACTTTCAACTGCACCTAATTAGATGGGCTTTTCGATATCCTTTACGAATTCTGTTACTCGGTTGTTGTTTTTTTTTACAATAGAAGACTAGTTGCATTATAGTCTTACTGTGAAATTAATTTAAATTCTGAAATTTGGAGATACTTTGATGAATGTCCTATTAGGTTCGTTTCTCGTTCATGATATATTTTTTCAATTGAAATTGTTTCAGAAATTTATTTAATTCATTCATCGATTTCTTTCCTATTCTGATATTCTCCATCAGGGTAGTTTATAGGGTAAGGTTAGGTCAGGCTGAAAGAAAACATTTTTGTCTGTTTATTTATTTATTTATTTATTTATTTATTTATTTATTTATTTATTTTTTAGTTTTCTCAAATTGTAAAAATCAATTGTAAATTTTGAGATCAAATATTTATATTATTTTTCTTAGAAAAGAAAACCAAACTTTTTCTCTTGTTCAATGGTGCTTCCCGGAAACGACTTTGAGTTCATGAATTAATATTCTTCTGAGTGCTTGTATCATATCTCTATACGAAATGGGGAAAAAAAGGAAGGACATTTTTTTTTCAAATAAAATTCTTCCGTAAACTTTTAAAAGCTTCTTATTACATAATTAAAATTTCTTTGAATTAATATTAGCTTTTAAGATCTACTTAAAAAAAACTTTTAAAGAATAATAAATGATAATCATGAGGCTTATTAAAAAAAAAAAAGAACGTGTATCCTCCTACCGCCTTTTTAAACAGACGTTTAGTTGAGGTCCATGTGTTTGTCTTCAGAGCTGATGACTTTTAATTAGGGTCCAAGATAAATCCCATTGAGAAAGGCTTGTTTTGTTTTAATCTTCTGAGAAAAGTCGCCCTGTTTGCCACTCGCAAATCCGAACGAGGAGAGAGCATTTCTAGGAAAGACCTTCTAGCTCCTTCTTAATTAAACCTGTTTACTGGAGCGACTAAAATTATGCGTAATTTATGTAATGCGATGCTTTTGCAGCTCCCGTCATGTGATCCCTTCCTAATTAGGAAACGCTATTATGAATAACAAAATTGCTCTCTTTTGTAGCTTGGGTTTCCTCTTTTGGATGGATCAAAGCACATTGAGCTTCATTATGTAAACTATTCTGCTCCTCTCAATCCCAGATGCTTTCAACCTATCTATCACCTTCCACCCCAAAAGGGGAACCTGAACAACTCATGTACTCAATAGTTCATATTGACCGTTCGATCCGATTGCACTTGTTCATTGAAATGGACAAATAGTTGAGACCTTATTATTTAAAATTGTATAGGGCGCTTCGACTTTAAATTACACACTAAATGATAAAAGACAGATACAAATCGTAAAAGATTCATGAAATGGATTAGTTTAATTAAGGCGTTGATCTTGTTGAATGGCTTTGCTTTTCCGGTTATTCAATAGCAATTGCAGATTAAAATTCTACTTAATCTAAAAAAAAAGGATAAGTTTCGAAACTTTGAGTAATACAGATTAAAAGAATGTTTTTTTTCGCTCGTAATTTCTTAATTGGAATTCCAGTAGCAATAGTCTAACCAAATGAAGTTTAGGCATATACATATTTATCTAAAGAGGCTTCTAATAACTTTAATTTAGCTAATGGAATGGTTTGAATAATTCCGCATTCTAGTGAAAAGATTGGGAAATTTCAATTACATAATTAATAACATACAAATATTGTTTTAAATATTGGCAATAAAAACGGATACGTTTATTAGAGTAATTTGTTATTTAATTGGCTAAAGAGAATTTCTAACTAGTGTTCTAACTAAATAATTATTTTATTCAGGTGTGAAAATCCCTGATTACATATTTAGTGATGGCCGAATTACAGCAGCAGAACCAATTTTCATAATTACAGAACCAATTTTCCTCAGCAAGTTAAACCTGGCTTTTATTATAATAAATTTATTTTATGAAATTTGTATAATCAAATTCTACAAAATTGATGGGTCCAAAATGATCTGATCACGAAAAGCTTTCGTGTAAAGTTTTCATAAGTGCAAGTCCGTAGTTGAATTATGATTTTTATTCATCGAAGTATTAAAATTGTACATGTAAATCAACAGAACATTAAAACAAAATAGATTTTATAAAAAAAAACTTTTGTCTTACACTTATCTTTCTTTCTATAAAGAATTTTAGTTCTTATGCTGATTATACCCAAAAATCCGATAAAGCAATGAATAGGTTCTTCTTCTGTTATTTTGACTTTTTACACAGCGGTTTCTATTCGTAATGGACAATTTTAGTAAATACGAGGGTTAAATCCCGTTTTAAAAACGGTGAATGAAAATAAACGAAAAATTGAATGCTTTTTTTTGTGAAAAATTTCTGATTTTGTTATTCTTGAGCACGCGTTTTTCCGTCTCTCTCTCTCTTTGTTGTCTAAAAATTAGTGATGTCAAGATCCGGATAATTCAAGATCCGAATATCCGGATCTTTTTTTCGGACCTAGGTCCGAGATCCGAGGTACGGATCTTGGATCCGAGATACGCATCTTAGATCCGAGATCCGAAATTCGGATCCTGTATCAGGAAATTGTATATATGCAAATTTTTTTTATATATAACCACCTTATAACGTGTCTCGAAGTCAAAAAACCCTAAACTCCTTAACTCCCTGTGACTGAGCAGTGGATCGCTTTAATGTAATCAACAATCAAAATCATCATAAAATAAAATCTTTAGTTTTCGTTTTAGTTAGAATTGTACCATATCCCCTCAATCTATATAGACTCGACTTTAAGATTGTGATAGCCTGCGTCGTCCTAAGTCCTAATTACTCCTAATACGCATCCAGTTAAAGGATCCGAGATCCGAAATCCGGATCCAATATCCGACATTCGAAATCCGGATCCGAGATCCGGATACGAGACCTGGATCCGGATATTTCTAGATCCGAATCCGGATATTTTCAGATCCGGATCAGAAATCCGGGTCCAACAGACATCACTACTAAAAATTCCAATTGTTGAAACAAATTTTGACAGTCATTTTTGTGCAACAATTCTTATTTCATTACTCCCCTTTTAGAAACAATCACATTGGCTATAGCTACTATATTATACCTATAGTAGCTCCATAACCCCCTTCTATGATTATGGTAGCTCTAATATTGGCAAAACAAACTCTGACGTCCCAAACTGCTCCACGTAAACAAAACTCCACAGAGATGCTGGAAAAATGAATTTATTTAAAAGAAATTTTTTGTGGGGGAAAAAACTCCAAAATTGAAATGAAAACCACTCTAGAGCCCCCTATACAGCGAGAAGTATTAACAAAAAGATGTGGTTGCGGGGTATTTCTTACAGGGGCAGAGTCTATAAACTTTATAGTATAAAGGGACAGACGGACAGAACTTGGTTTTTAGGGATAGTGGATTACTCAAGAATGAATACAAATTATTTTTAATTTTAAAGTATTTGTTTATTCTAAACTTAACAAAATATATTTGTTCTCAAAATATAATATAAACACGTCTAATTTATTACGTGAATGAAAAATACTAACAATTCTAAAGAAAATTCTTCCTTTGAATACAATACATAACCATTGGTTTCTACTGCTGATGCGGAAATATATGGCAAAACTTCGAAGAAAATCTCTTTTCTTGGGCGGCATCAGTGGATGTACATGATCCCTCTTTATCAAGATGGGACTTATGATGAGTACGATAAAAGCCACAAGCAGCAGTTAGTTTACGTCGCGCTATCACCGAGTTATTCGCTGTAGACGATACTACTATTAAAGTTATAAAGTGCACGAAAAACATGCAGATATCACTAGGGCGACATATGCTTTATACCGATAGAAATAGGAAAACTTAATGGTGCTACGTTTTCATTCACCTTCGTTATATCGAAATAGAACAAACGCGAGAACCTTTTAAATCGTTAAATATGTTAAAGTGTAGAAGAGTCACGCTCGGTGACCGCGAAAGAGCAGTTTTCTAAAATTTTAAGTACTGGATGCTAAATCAACATTAAATATTTCAAATTGTATATATACGTTTGTTTAAATATTAAATAAGCGAATTTTTAAACAACAGCTTTTAGAGTTTTAGATTTAACGGACAAAAATCTGATGAATCCGTTTATATGCAAAAGTTGTTGGCATTTGCGTACATTAATGTGTTCAACGGTTAAACATCACGCCTAACTGAATTACTGCACAATAAGCCAGTACTGTATAGTTTCGTACTGAATGAAAATGACTGCTAAATTCAAAATGATTAGAAACTTTATTTGAATAACGAGGAGATGCTTTTAGTTATGGGTGAAATTCTGAAATCTGGCCGCCAAACATGGTTGAAAATTATTAACTGAAAATTGCTATTGCTTGAATGCAACGAAAAATCTAAGAAAATTAGAGAAACTAAAAGTGAGGATTGGCACCCTTTAAGCTATATTTATTTGACATTGTTCAATAATTACTTATAATTCCAAGATAAACGTGATTTGCTTTTATTTAGAAATACATTTTATATCTTTTGTTTTAGAAATGAGGCAATTTTTCTTTTCGAGAAATATTCGGTTTCAATGGACTATTCGTAATAAGGTTTTATCCATTATTTGCTGCAACACAAAGAAAGGAATAACGCAGCTTAATTTATGTAGTTTCAGATAATAGTAGCTTAATAGTTAAAAATAAATAAACAAGAAAGATAGCGAGTATATTGTAGTATAATTTACGAAAAAAACGTAACACTACAAAAGTTAAATTAAAAATTAAATCAGAATGGTGTTAATAATAATAAAAAAACGGATATAAAAACTAACAGAGCGCTTATTGCACAATTGTTAATGGAAGATAGGCATAAATTTCAAGCTAAATATATGTTTTTAACTTTTTTAATGAATTTTATTTCACATAGAAAATTGGATACAGTTACATAATTGTAGAAGGTCCAGGAACTTGAAATTATGTTAAGTATCTATTTTCTTTTTTTTTTTTTTCATTCATTGCTATAGAATTGAAATTCGACTTCAACTGTAACGAAAACAATGGAAAACGATGGAATTGGTTTGGAAACGCCAAAAACGAACACAGGCGCCGACGATTGCCTAATCAGTCGGAAGATCCCTCTCCTTCGCCACAGAAAAACTAATTGCAATATATTCACGCATAAACAATATATTCTCTTTAGGAAACTGTAGCATACCAATCTCTCCAATTTCATTAAAAGTGACTGCCATTGAACTCATTCTGGAATAGTTGTGATCGTCACTTGGCCACGTATTCAGATTCTTATGAAATTTTTTTTTAGAAGGTATTTCAGAATCATTCATGTGTTCATCAATCGCATCAGATTTCAACATGTCTCCTAAAAGTCTGTACTCTATCCTTTATCAGCGACTTAATTCTATTCTAGTCTGTTCTATAGTTTTAGTCAATGACGTCAAAGGAAAAGATGATTCGAATTTATTAGCAAATATTCTTGTTCAAATTATTCTGGGACAATTTTCAGAAAAAAAGAGAATCGCTCTGCTAAGACTTCGTTGTAAATAAGATTATTGTGACACACTCAGGTGATAAAGTTTTTATATACGGGGCATACAGAATTCATTCCAACGTCATTATATTCATAAAATCCCCTCCCCCTAACAAAAATATAAAGTGTTTTTTTTTCTGGCGCTAGATAAACCGAAGTACTTCCTCTTCCTCTTTTTAAAATTCCATTTACTGATTATTTTTTAAGAATTAGGATCAAACTTTTAAGGCCCTTCGAAAGCAAACATTCCAATTTTTTATCTTGTTCTCTAGTGTTTTTTTTTTTCTTTCTTGATCTTTAAATGGTATATCAAACGCTAAAATTCTAACATCTTTTGAAGAAAATTTCACTCAAAAAAAAAAAAAGTTGAAAAACAATATAATTGACTCAATTAGCACAACAAACGTACTGAAAGCAGAATCGCAGTTTTCTCTTCGTACGCATAAAATCGAGCTTTTTCTCATTTTATTTTTCCTGAAGTTGGCCGATAGCGCTGAATTCTATTCGTTCCATCTTTTGAATCACGATGCTTTAGAGCAAACAGTCTGCTTCACAAAGTTTTAATTGAAACAGAAAAGTAATTTAAATTAACACAATCAAAAGCAGAAAAATCTTATTCTAATGCGTGCGAAACTTTAAGATTCTCTTTTCTCATTACATCTACGCTTCCGGCATTTTAAGATTTCTTTGTTCTCTATGCCTCTCGGCAGTACATTACTTCATTAAAGAACATCATTCGGAATAAAGCAAATAATTTTATCCACACTTATAGTTAAATAATAAAAAATAACATTATACAGGATGATTCAAATCGTGTGTAAAACAATTTAAGAGGGTATTATAGAGGTCAAGGTAAACACAAAAAGTCCTATGAACATGGGTGCGAATTTGAATGATAACTGAGATATGAACATAAATAAAAATGCCGCCACCAAGATCAACAAGTTAATAACTCAGGTTCTGTAAAGCATAGAATAATGAAATTTGTAGGAATAACAGGGTACATAAGACTGTGTATACCGTTTAAATTTGATAGAATTCCAACGAGAAGTTTCCGAGTTACGCAGTCAAAATTATAACAAGTGCTGGTTAGTACTCACAAGTGAACACGTGTTATGATGTTGAATGAGTAACTCGGAAACTTCTTGCTGGAATTCGATCCAATTTTAACGGTATACACAGTTTTATGTACCCTGTTATTCCTCCAAATTTCATTAATCTAGGCTTAACAGAACCTGAGTTATTAACATGTTGATCTTGGTGGCGGCATTTTTATTTCTGTTCATATCTCAGTTATCGTTCAAATTCGGACCCATGTTCATAGGACGTTTTGTGCTTACCTTGACCTCTATAATATCCCCTTAAATTGTTTTACACACGATTTGAATCATCCTGTAGATCTTCCTTGATATGCGTGATTTCTATGAACACAAACTTTCTATAAGCCCTAAAGAAATTATTCCCTAAAATATTTTTATCTTGTAATACAGGTGAAGAAAGTCTTCACCTGATAAAGAAAATTTATAAAAAAAATGTCAGATAGATACATACGCTTTTATGTATAATGATCTCCTTCTCAAAAAGTTTTTAAACTGCCGGTACGGTAGGAGCCGAAGCGATTTAGGTGGCTCTAACCGCAGTCATGTTGAAAAGATCATCTATGAAAGAGAAAGCTCAATGCGTTCTGAGTACCAACCATAGGTAATTTATCAACAGGACGGTGCCCTGCCAAATTAGGCATTATCAGTTTAGTGATTTCCTCGATTCATCGTTTCCTCGATGGTCCTACAGCATTGCCCCCTCTCCGGACTTAACACCCTTAGACATATGAGATATGTTAAGGATAAAGTGTTTGCTATACAGGTTTCCGATGTGAACACATTACAGGTAAGAATAACGGATGAGATATTGACGGTAATAAAAGACATGCTGGCAAATACGTGGAGAAAAATTGAATATTGTCTAGATGTTCTAAGAGATACGTAAGGTGCGCATGTTGAAGTGTACTAACGATGTGAAGAAAAACTTTTTGAGATGAAGATCATAATACAAAAAATCGTATGTATCTATCTGATATAGCTTTTTTATTAATTTTCTTTATCAGCTAAAGACTTTATGTTCACCTGTATTTTGTTGTGGAAATACAGGATTATTCAAACAGATGGAGTAGATTTGAAATATTTATTTCAAAAGAACTGTAAATAACAAACACATTCCGCACTTCACTCAATAGACGAAGGTTCAAAGTTTAAAAAGCCCATTTACAAGTTCCTTTCAATGCCACAGAGCGGCGCTGTTTCTTGTTTTTAGAAAAATGGGACGTCCCAGGAGAAGTCGTTTTGTGTGATGCATCTTTCGAAGTGTGGATCTTCTATGATTTTTTGCGAGGATCTGAGTAACAATCCAACCTCCATTGTTTCCAGCAAACGAAAAAACACTTGATTGTTAAAATCTAAGATGAAGACAATGAAGTTTGGATTGTTGCTCATACCCCGATGGTCAGGTAACTTTTGAGTGCCAGAGCCTGTCTTTCTCGTAGGCCTCGGTAAATTTGCTCATAACGAGGCGACTGTGAAGAAAATGGATTCATATTTCACAAACAATGGATTCAGTGATATGGGGGGTGCATTTCTGTCTTTAATAGTTTATTTGAAATAATTATTTGAAATCTGCTTTATTCTTTCTTAATTACCCTGTATAACTTAGTAAAGAAACATATAGAAACAGAGATATTTCTCTTACCGAATATTATTTAAATCAAATAAGAAAGGATTGGGAAGCAATTGCTCATTATTCATTTCAACATACAGTATCTTACCCACCGAGGTTGATTTTAAATAGAGAAAAATTGAAGACCTCGGTACAAGAAGGGGGACAGCTCCACATTTTAAAAATTTTCATGAATCACAAAAAACGTTTTAAAAATTCATTTTTAAAGATTTTGTCTTTATATTTAATACTAGCAGTGGTACCCGGCGTTGCACGGGATAAATACACCTGTAGGTAAAGAGAAGAATCTCAAAAATTTAAATTACAACTCCCAATTGGTTAAATAATAACTCAATCAATACAACCCACAGCAAAGGGATATGCATTCTTCTACTGACATGCTTACCATTTGCTCAATACAGCACGGAGCTAAAGGAGTGCTTCCTCTGTCATCTTTGCACTCTTTCTTAATACTCGGCTATTATCTCCATTTATTATTACTCGCCATTATCTCCAGTTATTATTTTTCCGAAATGTGAGGTAGACAGTGACCTTCCTCATGCTTTGAAGGTCAAGTATGCAAAATTTCATCAAGATCGGAATAAAACTGTAGATTTGCATAAGAAAGAAAGAAACAAACCAACAAACAAACAAACAAACAAACAAACATACCCACAAACATCCTTCTTTATATACAAGGTGATTATAATTAAAGTCCCTTTGTAAAAATGCTATAAAAAAACAACCATGAGTCCGAATGACTTCAAATTTGGACTGAGCATTCTTGAAGAAGGGGCATTTGATATGGGATAAGAAAAAAATAGTTCCAAAATTTATCACTAGATGGCGCTGTAAGCGGCATAACGGAAGCGGATTCAGCTAGAAGTGACATTTTGAATTGAAATACGACGGCTTTGGCATGAGTTGTTTATGGCATGATGTTTTTACATTAAAGTTGGTCAAGGAATGCAATTGACACTAAAACAAGTTAAACATGATTTTTTTTTTATTATACAGTACATAATATGCCGCTTACAGCGCCATCTAGTGATAAATTTTGGAACTATTTTTTTCTTATCCCATATCAAATGCCCCTTCTTCAAGAATGCTCAGTCCAAATTTGAAGTCATTCGGACTCATGGTTGTTTTTTTATAGCATTTTTACAAAGGGACTTTAATTATAATCACCTTGTATATAGAAAGAAGATAGATAATGCTAGAATTTGCCTCTATGAATACAATTTCAATGACATTTTAATAAAATATAAAGTTACCTATGTGTAATTAATTGTTATGTATTGGAGATGTCCCGTTCTTGCTCCAAATACATACAGGGTGAATACAAAAGTCTGAACACCCCTTTTATTTTTTGAACCGAAGCAGATATGTCAATTTTGATGAATCCAATGAATAGGAAGTTGTGTGGCCTATTCTATGGTGCACTTTTCATCATCCCAAATAAGCAAATTAGGACAAATTCAAGTTTATCTCAAAAACCGTAAGGGATAGAGAAAAAAACCCAATTGCAAACTTGTTCAGCATAAAAAAACAAACAAAACAAAAAAAAGCATCCAAATCGGACCAACCAATCACGCACAATCAGGTGGTGAACTGTTTGTAGCTTATAAACAGTCACACTGCACAAACAAGTTACTTCAAACAGTTTAAAAAAAAAGTTAATCAACAAAATGCTCGATGTGACGACCGTGGGCAACATAATACAATTGGGCCCGGAATCTAACTGACGCCAAAACATCGGCAAGCATGACTGGTGTCACTCCTCGGCACGCTTCCTGGATTCGTTGAACCAGATCCTCCAGTGAGGCGGACTGCGTAGCATAAACCTTGTCCTTCAGGTATAAAGTCAAGTGGTGTAAAATCAGGGGAGCGGGGTGGCCAACGAACTGGTCCCCCTCCGCCAATCCATTGTTGTCCAAACATCGCACTTAGACGCTCGCGAACGACCAACCCGTAATGTGGAGGAGCTCCATCATGCTGAAACCACGTGCGCTGATACGAGGCCAATGGCAAATTGTCAATGAAGTCTGTGACTACCACGTTGAGAATTTCAGCCCGGTAGCGTTCTGCAGTCAGTGTTCCATCGTAAAATTCCCATCCAACCACAGTGTCATTGTACAATCCGCAACACACATTGATTCCCCAGTTCACTTGATGAGTTGCTTCTCGCAGACATCGTGGGTTTTCGTCTGCCCAATGATGATGGTTGTGCCTGTTGATAACTCCATCCCTGGTGAACTGGGCTTCATCTGTCCACAACACCTCATGAATGAAGTTTGGATTGTCATCCAGGCAGCTAAGTAACCAGTTGCAGAAGGCGGCCCTAGCAACATAATCCAATGGCAGTAACTCCTGGTGACAATGAATATAGTATGGGTGAAAATGATGTGCGTGTAGAATGTTGAGAACAGTTCTCTGATGGCACCCAACATCTGCAGCAATTGCTCTGCTGCCTGTGTGGGGATTTGCAGCAACTGCAGCCAGAACTAGTTTTGTTGTATCCTCGTCGCCTTGTGCCCTTGGTCTCCTTGTTCTGCATTAACATTCCCTGTAGCCTCGAATCTTTGAATAATGTGACGCATTGTTTGACGAGATGGATGGCGTTCGTTAGGGTATCTGTCTCGATACAACCTAAGTGCAGCATGTAAGTTTCTCCTTGCCTCTCCGAAGCAGAAGATCATGTTGACCATTTCCGGAAGAGTGTAGCTTGCCATCCTGGAATTGTTCTGTCTTCTGTGTGCTGAAACATGCCTTTTATTTGCTTTTCCGCATGAAAGTGAATGTGAGTATGGTAATTTATGTTAATTTTTTGATTTGCATGCTTTACATGGTGGAAATATCAACATTCAGTTTTCCTTGTGCAGTGTGACTGTTTGTAAGCTACAAAACAGTTCACCACGTGATTGTGGGTGATTGGTTGGTCCGATTTGGATGATTGTTTTTGTTTTGTTTGTTTTTTTATGCTGAACAAGCTTGCAATTGGGTTTTTTCCTCTATCCCTTACGGTTTTTGAGATAAATTTTGAATGTGTCCTAATTTGCATATTTGGGATGATGAAAAGTGCACCATGGGATAGGCCACCCACAACTTCCTATTCATTGGATTCATCAAAATTGACATATCTGCTTCAGTTCAAAAAATAAAAGGGGGGTTCAGACTTTTGTATTCACCCTGTATAATAATCCAAATACATTGTGGATTATTAATAATTATTCAAATAATATTTAGTTCTAATAAGAAAACAATGTGGGTCTTATGATAAAAGAAACCCAGAGAGTGAACTGCATTCGGCACGAGAATGGGACAGCTCCGGGAGCTGTATCGTTTTTCTCAGGAAACGTAGCCTGTTACAGCTCCTTTCCTTTAATATCTTATGGAATATTGGTTGGAGATGTCCCGTGCTTGTACAGAATGAACGATAATATATTTCTTCATATATTTAAATGTAAAACACAAAACCGGCAAAAAGTGGAGCTGTCCCCTTCTTGCATCGAGGTCTTCAATTGCCCATTCTAAAGATAATGGCGATACTTCTGCAGTTTTGTGGGTTTACCCTTTCTTCAGACATTTATATGATCTTCTAAATATGAGATTTTCTTCGTAAGCTTTCTCCTCCAAATCAACCTTCTGTAATGTGAAGAATACGCTGAAGGAATGATAGGACTTCTGCCCCTACAATTTATGATGTAAAGAAAGCAAGTATGATCTTATAGTAGTCAAATCAATTAACTATGAAGAAAAACTATAATATCGTATAATGCTCTAACCATATTCAACACACAAAACATAAAGTTATTTGAATATCACATACTCCGATTTAAAATGTTATAAAAATTAATCAAATGAATAAAAATTTCTATACATTGTCCAACAAAATTTTCGCTGGCGTGTCTAATTAAATTTACAATTTCAATTGTTAGACATTGTTAATTTTACTTTGCCAGAATGTCTAACAATTGAAATCTGAAATTTAGATAGACACGCCCAGTCAAACTTTCGTACGCAGTTTTTTTTTCTAATTCTAAACAATGTCGATTTACGTGGATCACTCCAAAAATAACGCACACCAATTTATTAATCAAATTTTTATCCTACTCGTTCGCTATTTATCATTCACGCTTATGAGAATGAAATTGGGAATCGTGATTTTTGTCGCGAGCCCATGTTCTTGCTGTCAGGTGAAGTCATTCCCGCGAGGAACAAAATCATTTTAGTTTTAGACTTAGGAGAAACAATGCCACCGCAAATAACCTCGTTTTGGGACGGGTATATAAATGCCCTTTCCGACCTCAGATTCTCATATTCTCGGATAATTGGGGTTGATTCTTCTCCCAGTTCGCATTTAGTAACCTGGCTGAATATTTTATGCGAACTGGGAAAAGAATCAAGCTCAATGCCACCGAGTAAGAAGCACTCTACCCCAAAGAGCACTATTGAAGTGGTTAAGAAAGTCAGGTTAGCATCGAAACCGTAAATTCCAAAACACAACGCAACATTACCTTTTCCATCGGAATATCACAGGCAAAAAAGTCGCATTATTAACAAATTATTTAAAAATGGAACGATGTCGCAATGCCAGTTTTCACAAATTACTGTCACACCAACTCGTGGAAATTGTCTCAGCAACTCCCGGCGTAAGAAAAGCGGAAAAAAGTAATAATCTTAGAATCTAAGTAGAATAAAATCTTGTAAACATTCCAAAGAGGAGCTTTAGCAGTGACGCAGGAATACATTTATACATTTATTAAAAAGAAATTACCCCCCCCCCCCCGAGTAGGGCAAGGGAAGCAGCAGATCCTGCAGTTATCTATCTTTACCCCTTTATCTGCACTTATTACCTCTCCCCAAGTTTTTTAATCAAAAATTGATTTTCTCGAACGTAATATGTAGAGAATGCAAAAAAAACCAACAAAACCTCGTATCTTCTTTCCTTTCTCATCATTTCTGAATGTATGATATATAACATTCCATATGTTGCCATAGTTCTAAGGACCAAGTGACTGCCACCCCCGCAAATCCGACCCTAATGGAACAATTGGGCCTAAACTTCATAGTAATGTAGATCTTGCATAGAGGAATCTGGATACTCAATAGCACATAGATATGTTGAATCTATTAATAGATGACTCCCATCCCCGTAATTCCGACCTCAGTGCACCAATTAAAACCAAACTAAATAGTGCAGATGGACATGCCCATAGGAAGCTACATTCCGAATTTCAACGTTCTACCTCAAGAAATGTAGAAATTATGAAGGACTGACATTATAAAACCAATAAGTAGCTCCATTCTTCCGCTACTTAATAGTATAGATTATGAGCACTTGAGCAATCATGCGTCGACAAAGCGATTTCACGTGCGCGCGCCGATGTCAGTAATGCTTAAATGATGAACAGAAAGTAACAATGTATTCCTTCTTGACAAATCGATTGTTATCTGACATACCATTATCTTTGTATTCTTTACACTCACTGTTTTAGCACGTGAATTCGACTTGAAAGGGTCCACGAAAAATTCTGAAAAGTTGATAAGGCCGAGCTAAGACTTTGATGGTCATATTTCTGAAAACAGAATTCGAAAAGGTTAATCCGTTTTCAAGTTATCGTGCAAACGCCGGACGGCCGGATAAACGTACAGACCAAGGGCGCATTCTTATAAGTAGGTTTTATGCTAAAGCTCCTAATAAAGCATGGATCTACTTAAGCAACTTCAACAAGATTCGACCGAACTTTTATCGCTAAAAAAGGGCCCGAGCCCACGTAGACTTTATGCAAGGACAATGCAATGAAACCTTTTTTAAAGGATATAAGCTTATCTTCGGGTTTAGCTATAACAGAAAATTAATGCTGCGCCAAAAGCAAAAAATTAATGCGCCTATTATAAGATACACATTCTGGAACTAATTTATTGCTCTGATATCCTATATCTCTACGTGCAGAAAAGAATCAAGTTTGGCTTCACAAGGATAAGGCTTCGAGTCAGAAGGCAAACTCGACGGATGCCTTGACGAACAGGATGGCCGTAGAAACAGGAATAAGGACTATCGGCTTCAGTTACATTTCGATGAAGTCGTCAGATGCTGGTCCTGTTGTGGCGAGCATCATGGGGAAGGGGTCACCAATTCCCTAAGATATTCTGCAAAGAAAAAAGATCCTTTAACTCCAGCTTCAACGTAAGATCAATCTGAAACTACTTAAGGTTGCATGGATATAGAAAAGAATTGACTACAGCTTTAAAAAATAGAATTTAATCAGGTTGCAAGTAATACTTAGACTAACTTGTAATTGTGACGCTTTCACACCATTAAAGGGTGTAATTTTTCTTGATATATAATTTCTGTATTTATAGGTTAGCAGAAACAAAGAGCAGTCATCGAGGTCTTAACTGAAGAAGGAAATACTGCTGCCGACATCAATAAAAGACTAGAAATGTCTATGGGTAAGATGACATTTGATGAGATTAGTATGTGAAGACGAATGAAATAATTTATAGAAGACGAAACTATGTTGAAGATAAACCATGTAATGCGAGGGGTGCTCTAAAAGTGTTAGCCAGGAACGCTGCACGCATTTTACGAATACCATTCTTTTAGCACTTTTCGAAATACTATCTCTCGGCTTCTATACAAAGTTTCATCTTCCTGAACCAGCCGAACATGCGTTTTTTCCAGGCCTGAGCAGTGAGCTCCAGTTGTCTTAACGGCGGTGTGTGGTAGAGCGTAGTTCCGGTCTTCGGACGCTTCTCCTTATATTTTTCTAGGACTTTTGGCACGCAGGATGTCACGTACCACTCTGCTGTAACCGTCTATTTGTTTTCAAGCGCAACAGTACACATATGACCAGTGCAACAGAAGAAAGTTGCCACTATCAACTTCTCAGCACTCCGAGAACGTTTACATTTTTGCGGTGGTCTTTGCTCTTTGTGAAGCCATTGTTTAAATTGTTCCTAGTTACGGGTTCGTAATGATAGAGCCATGTTTCGTCACCTGTGCAGATGTCGTTGACACGTTTTGATGCCCCGTTGTTGAACCTTTCGATCATTCTTTGAAGCCACTGCACTCGAACTGCTTTCTGCTCTTGAGTCAACAAACGAGGGATCCATCGTGATATAACCTTCCTGAGTTGCATTTGTTCATGCAAGATTGTTTTAACCGCTGATATCCAGTTTTGCTTCAATCCGGGAATGGATTACCCGATTGACATTCGGGGTCATATCCGACACAGACGGATGTTTTCCGGTGTAACTGCATCGGCTGGCCGTCCACTGCAAAGTTCGCCTTCATTTGACCGTCTTTCCCTCTTAAACTCGCGATATCAGGATGAAACTGTGGTTTACTCAGAATTCTGTCAGGAAATGTCTGTTGTAAAGTTTCGAAACAAACTGATATTTCTAAGCCTATGGAATAATCATAGGAAATCATAGCACGCCATGCTGATTCAGCTCCATTGTGTTTTACATCTATCTGTCAGTGCGCGAGCTTTAGAATCGTGCCACGCGAAAACAATGCAACGTGGCACACTCAAATCTTGCACGCCACCTTATGATAGAGTTACGTACTTTGAGAAAGTCAAACATATATGGTAGAATGCGTGTAGCGCTCCTGACTATAAACTCTTAGAGTGCTTCTCGTAGAAGGCCATCAACTGCTCGAAATTATCTCAAAGTGAAATTTGGCAAAATGAAATCGTATTCCGGGGAGTAACGTGTTTTTCTGGTACTGGAGCATACCAGCTAAATCGCAGTCCTATGGCAACAAGCTGATTGTTTTCGCATTCGTTGAAATTTGTCGAAAAGCTGGCGGATTGTTTTTGCTTAAGGACTTTTGCAACTTTAAATCAGAATTGAAAATTGGACCTTCTTCATCCACGTCCTTCAGTACGCTAAGTACAGCGCCACCTGTCGCAGCATTTGTAACTAATTTGTATCTAATTTTGAAACTTCCGTATCAGATTCTTACGGCTTTCGAAATAAACATATCACTTGTTTTATTCTTTTTATCGATCTCCGTTTCTGAGCTATACACTCTTAAAATCAAGGAGTCCTTTGTGGGACACCCTGTATAAGAATGCACGCTTAGTTGGTACGTTTATCCGTTCGGCCGTCTGGCCATCCACAGTTTGCATGATAACTTATAAACGAATTAACTTCTTGAAATTCTGTTTTCGACAATATGACCATCAAGATCTTAGCTCGTCCGTATCAACTTTTCAGGCTTTTTCGTGCAACCAAAAAGTCAATTGCACATGCTCTAATAGTAACCGTCAATAATACCAAAATGTGGCATGTCATACAACAATCGAGTCATGAATGAATACAATGTTACTTTCTGTTTAACTTTTGAGCATTGTTGACACGGGCACGCTCACGTGACGATCTTTGTTGAGGCACGATTCCTCAATTATTCAAGTTCCCCTAGTAATTATACTACGTTGTGCAATTAAATAGAACGTAAATTTGGAATGAATTAAATGAATTTCCATTGTTAATTAATAACTTTAGCTAAACCTTAAAATCTCGAATTTAAAATTACTTCTGTGTCACAGCTAAAATTCTCTCTTGGACTGTTTGCAATATTTTATTTATTTAATAGGAAAGTAAATTAAATTTGAAATCAATACACACGTGAATAAAAAAAACACCAAAATTTAGCGGCAAAACTTTACGGGTACTTACCGTAGATTAAAATAAGTAATTTAATTTTTATTTGGGTGTTTTAGTTGATTTTTTCCCCACAGTTTTCAAATTAATCGTTCATCTTTAAGAATGAATTATTAAAGAGATCGTCTTGAGACAAGTGTTCGTTGTCGAAAGCGTCGTCGAATCCATTAGTGACATTTTGAATGTTTACCTTTAAAATTAGCCAACTTGAGAGGCACGCGCTTAAAGATGTCACTGTGAACAGAACACAACGGATAACAGAATTTAGATTTTCCTGGAACGTGAAGGTTTAAAAGTTTAGAAAATGTTTATTAATTGTTCGGGAAATCGCAAATTATGGTTAATGAAGAAACTATTGTTTTTCATTAAATCTCGTGGTGGATGATAATATTTTTTTATTGTTCCAAATGTTATTTTTATTGATAATTTGTATTTGGGTTTAAGTAATTCATTGTTGTCGTAAATATTCCTTTTTTCCGAACTCGCGTGATGCGAGCTCTTGTCCCGTGTGGCAATTTTCCCTCGCAACTAATTAACTCGGTCGCGAGATGTTATACTGTCTAATTGTTGATAAAATTATTGCGCAATTAGTGTTCTATTTTTTTAGAACATTCTTCATCTTTTCGCCATTGTTTCTGCTTCTTCGTCTTCTCCTGTGCAGCCATGGTGGCCACTCACTTTGCTAGTATTTCTTTCTCATTGTCTCAGCCTTGATTGTACCTCCGTAACTGCAATTACGTATCAATGTTTATTTCGACCCGTCGCTCGTTTTCGCAGTCTCTCTATGTGTAGGCTTGGCCACGAAGCCTGTTTTCTATCGGACGGTACAATCTCTACTATCTTTTTCCATACTCGAATATTTCATCCGCAGAACCATGCATCTAGGCTGTCGAGTTAGCTGTGCATCGCGAGACGTCACGGCTGTACGATCGCTCCACTGAGTAATTTATTCATTTTTTTGTACTAATACTTGTACGAGACACTGTGAATACTTTAATTCATTTTTTGTTAGTGTATAATTTTTAACTTCTACCATTATTAACCATGGGACACGCTTTGTGTTCTAGTTTCTTTTTACTGTCGTTAATAAAATCTTTTATTGTTTACTATGCAAAGTGTTTGTTGACTCATCACTAGCCATAAATCCACTTTAACACCCGCCTCATCATTAATTCAGAAGCCCCATAATATTTTCATAAAGTGACTGGCAGCTTTGACCGCATCGTCAAAACGCAACTCATATCCCTTAAGATGATCTTTGGGAAGAGGTGAAAGTCGCAAGGTTCAAGGTTTTTCATTCTTTGAACTGCAGGCACTGTAACGCCTCTTGTGTGGCAACTCGTATGCAGGCGGGCGTTATCGTGCTACAGAAGAGGGTCCAAAGCTGCCTTCAATCCTTGTATCGACAATAACCCCGAATTCCTCTCCGACGGGTTCATTCGACTAGTCACACGTTGGCGCAGTGCGTGGGAAGGGACGGGGACTACGTCGAAAAGTGGATACTGCATTCCATAGATGACAAATGTAATATCGGGTACGAAAAGAATTTTGAAAATCGTTACCAAATAAAAAAGTTACAGCCATGGAGGCATTACTGTTCAAAATTCCCTCGTATGAGCAATTTCGGGAGAAACTCTGGCAAGTGTCGCAAGAGTACGGAGCGGATAGGCAATTACTGGTTGCTGTCATGTCTCTGTAACGAAAGCTCTGAGATGGGCGTCGGGATAAATTGCATTAATTCAAGACCGTTCACTGTGGTGCATACTGTCGCCCCTCTTGTTAATTATCTTTATGGACTGGATAGACAGGGGCAGCCGAGGCGATGAGCGTATCTTGTCCCCCTTGGGTCTTCTCGCACCAACCTACAGCATGCACTTGACAGGTTTGTAGCCAAGTGTGAAGAGGCATGAAGATTAGTGTGGTCCTTTCAAGACAGCCTGCTCAGTGCGCTTTTCACGTTAGGGGAGCCCCATTCAGAAGTTCAAGTATCTCGGGACTGATTTCACGAGTGATGGGCGGCAGGTTAGAGAGTTGGATGCTCGGATCGGTGCAGCAAGCTGTGTCAGATGTGAATTATGGCAATCCGAGGTAACGAAACATAAGCTGGGAAACAAACTCAAGTTCTCTGTTTTCAAGTCTATTTTTGTCCCCTTCTCACCTATGGTCATGAGTCCTGGGCACGGTAGTGGAATAGAAGGCAAGGCATAAAGATTTCACTAGTGCAGTCAATTGCCACCAGGCGTCTCCATAGGGTTATTGGGCTAAAACTGTAATTGATAGAGTTAAAATCTAACAAGGGGACATTACGATCTCGAAATTTTAGTTTAATACGAGACTTCGTGTAGTTGTAGTGTACCTTTAGGGTGTTAATATACTTAAATATTAAGGCGCACTATTCAGCCAATTTTGAAAAAAGACGGTTTAAAGTTTCGAGCACCATACATAAGGGAAAGTTTTCCTCCTTGATTGTAAGTGATCCGATAGCTCAGACGGCAGCGTAGTTTCTACTCACAAGTCAAAGTGTGAGGTGGCGGGTTCGAATTCCAGTTGTAACAATTTCTTTTCTTTACCCAAATAATTATTCAATATATAATATTTACAAATTTATTTGTTTCAACCAATATTTTCACAAAATTTTCCTTTTCTCAAAATTATTATACTTATTTTTATTGTTACAAGTGTCTACGGAGTAATAAAGTAATTTGAAATTTTATTACTCCGTAGACACTTGTAACAATACAGGGTGTTTCAAAATGATGTACAATAAATTTAGTGACATATTCTTCAGGTCAAAAGAAGACGAAAATGTTCTATAGCACTTTGTCTGGAAACGATTTATTTACGCGATACAGCCAACTAAACCCGTGGCTCCAAATTACAGGAATTGTTCAAAGTGCCCGCCACCAGCTCGCACGCACGCTTCGGCTCGTCTCATGAGCGACCGTCTGATGTCATGGAAGAGTTCGTCGCCAGCATTACGAACGGTTTGGCATGCATTTTCAATTCGTTGTTGCACATCCATAATGTTAGGAACTTCTGTGCTGTAGACGATCGTTTTCACATGACCCCACAGAAAAAAGTCCAAGGGATTAAGGTCGGGTGATCTTGCAGGCCAGGCTACCGGTCCACCTCGACCTATCCACCGATTCGTGTATGCAGCATTAAGGTGTGCTCGCACAACATGGCTGAAATGTGCTGGAGCGCCATCATGCATGAACCACATGTTAGATCTTATCAAAAGAGGAACATCTTCCAGTAATTCTGGCAATGCATTCTGCAGAAACAAAAGATACGTTCGCCCAGTCAATCGTGGCGCAGCACATAAGGGCCAATTAAGTTATTTCCGACAATTCCACACCAAATGTTCACGGAGAAACGCTCTTGATGCGCTCGAGCTCTGGTAACATGCGGGTTAGCATCTGCCCAATGGTGCTGGTTGTGAGAATTTACGATTCCTGTCCGGGTGAAGGTTGCTTCGTCCGTGAAAAGTATCTGGCTGAGACAACTAGGGTCTGCAGCATGACGACGTTGTATCCATTGGCAAAATCGTTGTCGGTGTGGATAGTCCGTTGGGTTCAGTGCCTGAACCAGTTGCAGGTGGTATGGATGCAAAAGCTGACGGTGAAGAATGCGCCAAACAGATGAGTGCGGAATGTGTACCATGGAAGAAATACGACGGGTGCTTGTCTGTGGTTCATCATGTATGATGTCAATTATCACATCCTCCTCATCCGGAGAATGTGCTACAGGCCGCCCTTGTCCTGTTTGACGGCCAAAGGAACCACGCTCCCTCAAATGTCTGTCGACAGATACAAATGTTCGGTTATTTGGCAAACGTCTATTCGGAAAGCGTTCTTGGTAGAGTCTTCTTGCTTCCACAGCATTTCCGTCCGCAAGACCATATATTAGGTGCATGTCAGTGTATTCTGCACTGGAATACGTGTACATGACTTTTTTTTACGTAAATCGTAATGCGTATGTCAAAGCACGCAAAGTTCTGAAATTGATATTCCTAGTGGATGTACAGTAGTGAAACTACAGTAATGGAAACAACCGTACACAACTAATGGAACAACCCTAAAGTAGGTTTAAATGGAACAAACCACTCAACCTAGTGTTGGGTCGAAACGCTGGAACTGCTAAAATATCGTCTGCTAACTACCGTGCTTCCCTACTGTATGATATTGGATTACTCGCAAACAAGTTGTTTCCAGACAAAGTGCTATAGAACTTTTTCGTCTCCTTTTGACCTGAAGAATATGTCACTAAATTTATTGTACATAATTTTGAAAACCCTGTATAAATAAGTATAATAATTTTGATAAAAAGGAAAATTTTATGAAAAAGTTGGTCGTCGCAAATAAATTTGTAAAAATTATATATTGAATAATTATTTGGGTAAAGAAAAAAACATTGTTACAACTGGAATTCGAACCCGCCACCTCACACTTACATGTTAATAATTTGAGAGCAACCATGCTGCCGTCTGAGCTATCGGATCACTTACAATCAAGTAATAAAACTTTCCCTTATGTAGGGTGCTCGAAACTTTAAACCGTCTTTTTTCAAAATTGGCTGAATAGTGCGCCTTAATATTTAAGTATATTAACACCCTAAAGGTACACTACAACTACACGAAGTCTCGTATTAAACTAAAATTCCGAGGTCGTAATGTCCCCTTGTAACTGTTAATATGCTTTCAAGCGCATTTTTTCACATTTATTTAATGACAAAAACTCAGACCTGCCAACTATTTCTGGAGGAAAATCTGGTGATAGTAAATTTTTGTAGGGTGAAATATACTGTACATATAGATAACATATTTAATTGTTCAAAAATTGTGCATTTAAATGTTACTTTTGGACTTAATTTGACACTATATAGAAACCGTTAAAATTTGACGGCAAACAACTCTGTGGTTTCATAAACAATCATAAACAATCCTCTCCACATAGACGTCACAATCCAGAACGTTGCTAGTATCATACTATTATAATGTTCAATGCGCATGTGCAGAGCGCGCCGAATTCGCTCTTAAAAAAAGTGCTTTGCGTTTTAATATATGTCACAATTACTTATTATACACTAGTCAAAATAATTAAGGGAGTAAGATACACCGTACGTGAAATAATTACTCAATAAGTAAGTTGCTGGTGCATCATAGGGTAAAAAGGGAAAATTTTAGGGGTTCTTTTACGAGAGTACTATTCGCTCGGGAGATTTATACGATCCGCCGAGTGACCGGGTGAGATTGTCAAAATCCGGATGACACCGGTGAATCCGGGTGAGTTGGCAGGTCTGAAAACTTGAAAATTGTAATACCATGCTTAATATTCAAACACCATGCCTATTTTTAATAAAGATTTTATTTTTACAAATTAATAAAGTAAATAAAATAAAAAAGTAGATAAAAAAATATTTCACAAAAATATTGATTTATGAAAACAATAAATAAAGGAAAAAACAGAAAACACTACTCCACATAGAAAAATATTTTACTGACTCTATTTATGAAAACAATTTTGAAAATTTTCGTTTACGTCTTAATGCTCTTCCAAGTTCAGAGTTTACTCTTTTTCTGTATTGGCGTCATCGTAATAAAATATAATAAAGTATTATATTGGATAACATTTCTTCTTTGTGCTCGTTACACGGAAATGAAAGTTCTATATTGCAAAAAATGTAATCTACAGTGCCATAGTAAACACTTGGATCTTTAACATGCTTCCATTGAGCAAACAAGTTCTGTGAAGTTAAGCAACACCAGCCACGGCTAGTCACTAGATGGGAAATCATCCGTGAGACACGATTCTTCACCCCCCCCCCCCCCCCGGCTGTTGCGACCATCATACAGCAGTCGTCAATCCAGGTCCATCCAGGAACCCAACTCGTCGCCCTCTGGCCATACAGGCCCTGGATGGACGTACTGGATCCATAAAAAAATATTTTTCAACATCTCGCAGTATACAGAGTGAGTCAAAAGTCTGTACTCCTCTCCCCTCTTCTAAGGTGTGTCCCAAAAATATAAAGGATTAAGCTTTCGTTTGTTATTTGTTGATAATGTGCTTTTATTATAACATTCTTTTAACCAAAATACAAAGAATATTTGTTCCACAATCGGTACTTAAAAATTTTTAACATACAATTAGGCCAAAAACATAAACGTGAGCAATTTTCGCTTTTCCATAAATTTAAAAGCATGAAATAACCCGAACATGTACATATTTTAATAACCAATAAATTTCCCATTTTTGCTAATGACTTTGAATACACGCTCTGGCAATGATGTGCTTAAGTTTTCACAAGTCTTCTTGTCGATTTCTGCCCATTTAGCAACAATAGCATCTTTTAATTCATTAACACATGAATATTGTTGACCATTGGCGTAAACCTTCCTGGTTAACAACCCCACAGGGTTTCCATCGGATTCAAGTCGGGGGAAAGTGAAGGCCAATCCATAACACGCACTCCATCGTAAGTAGAACGTGCTGTATGGATAGGTGCGTTATCCTGCTGGAAAAAAAGCCACATCACCTTCCAATTCATCAATAAACTGGAGAAGATATTCCTCCAGTAACTTCTGGTAGGCAACAGCGTTCATCCAGCCGCTGACAAACGCCATCCTTGCTCGTCCATTGAAGCTGAAGGCACTCCACACCATCACACATCCGCCTCCTTGTTGGCGTTTTGAGAATAGTTGCTCATCCTTTCTCAAATCACACCAGGAATACTTCCAGTCATCGGGTCCGTCTAAATGGACGATGTCCACGATAGAAATTGCGCATACGCTATTGTTTTACTGCCATCTGGTGGCTTATTTTGAATGCCGTCAACCGGGTCAGCATGTGCGCTACCAATACTGAAAACATGAATTACCTCAAAAAACATTCACCTCTGATACATTAATTTCTTTTTCTTGACTTAGTTTTCCACAGCGAGATTCTCTGTTTGTATTTTTAGCCTTTGTTCGTTGAGAATGATTCAATGCAAGCTCAAGCTAAAAAAAATTAAATAAATTAAATTTGACATTATGAAATTAAATACTCACGACATTCTTAAAGTTTATTAATTGCTTCATGAAATATATTTATTCAATCTATCATAGCATTTTTTTTTTGTTTTTTGTTTGTTTTTTAACCAAATTTTATAATCAGCCTTCTGATTATAAAATATTGCATATTTATTAAACCTAAGATGTTTATTACAATAGAAATTATAATTGAAGATAAAAAAATTAACATTGTATGTATTTTGGGAGTATATAAATGAAATATATATGAATTCATATAGCTTACTCAAATTGATTTAAAACATTGAATAAAGAGGTGGCATATCCCCGAAAGGTCGCAAAATTTTTCCTTCCCTTTTTTATTTGTAATTATGATATGTTTGAAGACCTCCTGCAGTTTAATTATTATCTTCTCTTTGAATATAATAAGATGCATTTTTTAACCATATCAATTTTTAAAATTTCATTAACTATTTCCGTATACAATGAGTATTCCCGAAATCTTTATAGTCTTTTAATGCAAAACGTAATTTACACTTCAACTCTTCATAAATTATTATACTTCAATCTGAAAACTGTCGTGAATTTAACGGATAAAATATGTAAAAATTAAAACTATTCCATCAAAATGTAAATAAAAGCTGCAGTAAATATATAATTATTTTAATCTTTCGGAAAACAGTGCCATATCATCACCTTCTAAAATACAGGCCTCACAACAGACGGTGAAAACGTCATCAGTATTAGGCCCAAACAATAGCGCTCTAACAAAAGATAATTTTATGAATACAGGAATCGTTATTTTCCCTTAATATTATTATTTAAAAATATATTAGTTACAATTTTAATTATATTTTGCAAAATATTTTTAGAACTATGTTGTTTTTGAGTGCATGAAAATTCAGGAAGGAAGAAATCATTTTTTTTATTACCTCCTTTGCTAAGAGCGCTGTTGTTTGGGCCTGATGTTGATGACGTTTTCAACGTCTGTTGTGAGGCCTGAAGTGATGGCCATATGGTTATTTTACTTTCATGATTATTGCAGGAGAGCACAGAGCAATTAACGCGAATCATGCTTTTAGACCCGGAATGAGGGTTGACAATGTTGTTACTAGAGGACATTAGAGTTCCTGTATAAAGAACTCTCGTGGACATCGTCCATTGAAATTTTTCTCATCTGAAAAGATTACTTTTTTCCAAAGTTCAGTCCAGGCCACATTGAAAGAAGCCACCAGGCATAGAAACAACCTTGCAAGGTGGCTAGATATTTTTGTAGCCGATTGTACCAATCAGTAAGGGAAAAAAAAGGTATTTTAATATTTTTTGATATACAATAACTTCATCAATTTAATAAGAACACCCCATCTTGAAATAGTGGTTCCGTCTAAATATGAGGATCAGCAGAATGCAGGATTGAGTGACTTCAAACGAGGAATGATTATAGATAATCGAAGCGTACGCAGAAATTCCAATTTAGTTTTGCCTAAAGCGACAGCCGTAGTCCTCTTCTGATATTTTTCAATTTTTTGCTTTTACTGTAGGGAGTGCAAGTGACTACGTCATAGCTGACGTCATTTGCGCGATGAAGGGGCCGAGAGCCTAGGAAATTGGATCGCTGGTTCCAAATATTGGAACCACGCAATATACGTACTAGTAACATTGAAACGGGCGGCCAGTAAAAATGACATCTCTTAAATTATTATGTGAATTTGTGTAATTTATATTATTATTATTAAGACATTTAATATTGTTATACAGGGTGTTTCATAATTGGTGTCCCGTCTTTAGGTCCAAATAACGACTCAAGGGGAACAGATTGGAGGAAAATGAATATTGATTATTTGGTTTTGGTCTCCACTAATTCCGAATAAGAACATTTCGCGTCCCTGGGGGTGAAGGGGTAAATTTTGAAAATTTTAATTTTGTAGGGGTAGGGGTTAGGCCCCATGTGTCATTTAGAAAGTTGTAGAGCATCATCTAAAATGTGGGTTTTTTGCTAAACCCACATTTTAGATGATGCTCTACAACTTTCTAAATAACACATG
>JAHWFO010018799.1:2422539-2447533 GCA_023313115.1 Rhysida immarginata
AGCTTGGCTGCCGAAATGCGCATCCGTTCGAATAAAATTTTGATGTGAATTGCTATTCTTGTTGTTGTGTAACCATACGTTCTATTTCAAGCATATTTGCTAATCGTCGATATCAAGGAAGAAAGATAACCAGTGGAGTGGAAAAACATGAAGAAAAAGGGAAAAAAACCCCATCTAATCCACAATAAAGAAAAAGATAAAATACAGGATATACATTTCAAAGGCTTTTTCCTGATAGTTGATACTGTACCTTATTCTTTATTGTGGATTAAAGGCTTTCCTCTTTTTTTTTTTTCAAGCCGCGCTAGGTTTATTTCATTATTTCCGTAACTTTTTATTAAACTCGTGAAGGATAAAAAGCATTTCATCTTTTTAAGAATTTCACATAATTTTGAGCAAATTAATCATTTTTAAGAGTTCCTGGATCAATTATCTTTCTCATTCTTATATAAAATGCTATTTTTTCAAAATATTTATTTCATTTTAAGAAATTTCTTCATAATAGAAGAGAAACAATACGTGAAATTTTTTAGGAAATAGAAAAATTAAAATTGCTTAAATATTCAGAATTTTGATTCAAGTATATTAAATGAATATTTTATTACTAGCCTATATGGGGACTTCAGAAAAATATAACAAACAAATGATATAAATAATGCCATTCATTCACTTCCTATGAAGGTTTCTCCTGGCTATGATGGAGTTTCAACAAAAATTTTAAAAGATAATCTTGTTAATTTTAATCTCCCTATAACACAGATTAGTAATCTTTCAGTGTCCTCTGGGTAATTCTGATGCATTAAAATTTGCTTTAGGTACTCCTGTATTTAAATCTGGCGATATTTCTGATTTTTACCATTTCGATTCTCTCATATTTCTAAACTTTTTGAAAAAGTTGTTAAGCACATAATAATGACCTTTTAAACTCTCATTCAGTTTTTTCTCCTTATCAGTATGGGTTCAGAGAGGGCTACAATACAGTTTCAAAAATTTCAGTTGCCTTAGAGTTAAGGCAACTCTAAGGAATTAAACCAGTGGTCTTTTTTCTAGATTTAAGAAAAGCCTTTGATTCTGTTCAACATGATATATTATTACAAAATCTTTTTCATTATGGAATCCGTGGCATTTTCTTGGATTGGTGTAGGTCATATTTTAATAATGTAAGCAGGCCTGTAAATATGAATTCTCTATGCAGCAGATGGAGGGAATAACATATTAACTGGTGTTCCTCAGGGTAGTGTATTAAGCCCTTTACTTTTCTTGACCTTTTACTTTCTACCAATTAAGTAATTCAACCTATGCAGGTGACATAATTATTGTTAATGATAATTCAAATACTGTTGATCCCGCTGTTATTGAAAATGATCTCAGTATTATTAATAATTGGCTTTCATTAAATACCCTTACTCTGAATGTAAAGAAATCTAATTAAATGCAATTTAATTTATACGGATCTGAGTCTGTCATTCCTATATTAAAATATATGTTGCAAAATGCAATAAAAAATTGTAACCGCCCTTGTCTTAAGAATGTGAAATCTGCTTATTATCTTGGTGTAAATTTGGACTCTCATTTTAAATGGTATACGCATAATGTCTCTTTGATTCCTAAGTTGAAACATGCTTCTTACATGCTTTATAAAATTAGCTATTATGTTCCTCCTTCGGTCTTACAAGGGAGGTACACGTAGTTGTCCGACGCATTTTTTTGCGCGCACAGTATACCTTGAAAGCGATAGCGTTGCTTTCATGTGAAGTAGATTCGTGCGTATTGTTGAGTAGTGAAGAAATAAGTTGAGAGCGAAATAATACACATACACACCGCTCTAACAATGGAGTCTTTGTATGGTTATATGGGCTCAAATTTTTTCGTTTTCTCGGTTTATTTTGAAAGAAACAAAATTTGGCACTTTCTTATTTTGGAAGCATCTATAGTAGCTTCAGTGGAAATCTGTGACAAACATGTTCGACGGATTCCCTTGTTAGTATTTCTATTATTTATATTTCTTTTTAATCCCTTATTCAGTACTGCATTACTATTTGGGGAGCAGCCTATAAGACACATCTTGCTGCATTAATTAAAATTCATAGTAAAATTCATTCTTTAAATTGTTATTTTTCCATTCCCTAAATTTTATATACAGGGTGTCCAAAAAGTCTGGTAACATGGCAGATATCTCAAAGCTGCCAGGTAGGCGAGATCTGATGAGTGTGGTTTATAGGTAATAGGGTGGTGGGGAATTCATTGCCGCACTTAAATTTGACTTTGACCCTCAAATTTAAGGTCATCCATTTGCTAACTCGAAAACTATTAAAGATAGAAAAAATTTTCCGATTGCTACCATGTAGAGCATCACCACATTAGTCTAAAAATAATTTTTAATCACACTCTTCCCCTTGAAAGATTTTGAGAAAATGGGTGAGAAAGAGTCACTCAAAGTCAGATTGTGCTTCACTGCAATTCAAATGTGTTAGAAACCTCAGCCAACCTGGCCGGCACAACCTGAGCTTGAATGACTCTTTCTCGCCCATTTTCTCAAAATCTTTCGAGGGGAAGGGTGTGATTAAAAATTGTTTTTAGACTAATGTGGTGTTGCTCTACAGGGTAGCAATCGGAAACTTTTCTCTATCTTTAATAGTTTTCGAGTTAGCAAGTGGATGACCTTAAATTTGGGGGTCAAAGTCAAATTTGAGTGCGACAACGAATTCCGCCCCCACCCCCATTACCTATAAACCTCACACATCAGATCTCGCCTACCTGGCAGCTTTGAGATATCTACCATGTTACCAGACTTTTTGGACACCCTGTATATTCTTTAAGTTTACATGCTCTGCGAGAATAGATGCAGATAAAGATTTGTTGTAATGATTGTTAATATTACAGTTTATCGCAATTGTAATTAAAAACGAAACTTTCAAGAGATTTACTATTTAAGGGAAACCCGTATAATTTGGATCGTCGTGTAAGGTTGAACCAGCCTTATTTTGCACAATTGTACGTTAGATAGCGCCACTCTCCTGATTGAAGAATGATCATAGCCCTTACCTAGAAGCGTATTGGTGAAAATATATCAAATTTTCTCCTTTGGTACGGTCTCATGTTACTTTGAAATAGTAATCGTATATGTAACTATAAGTGTCAGTGCCGGTATGTGTCAGAGATGGGTTAAAAAAAAAGGTCTATGTACTTGTTAATAGCCATGGTTTTAGTTGGAAAGGTTTTGAAGGTTGGCCGCCATTTTTGATTTTAGATTTGTTGGCGTGTTGTGTAATTTGGACCTTATGTACTTTGTGCAAATTAGACCAGGGTCGATTTACACGCCGAACATTATGACGTTTTTTTGCATATCCAACTTTTTAACTTTATATTTTTGACTTTATATAAGCTTAACCCACACTTTATTTAATTAAGATATAAGCTCATCCCATCTAATACGTTCCACAGGGTTGCTGATCATTTGTATTTTTCACAGTGCACTAATAAACACGTAAGTTAAAACAAAGTTTCTGCTACTACTCGGCCTATTGCTGTAATTGGACCACTTGGTTCAATTTACACTACCTGTTGTGTAATTCGGACCGAACGCAAAAATTTTTTAATTTCATATGAACCCCTTATCATTATAGTATTTCATAAAAAGTGCACCAAAAGATAGCCCGAAATGTCCTCTATATATCTACGTTTGAAAATTCGAACTACGTCATTTTGAATAGAAGTAGCAGCTTTTTTCTCTTAGGTGGTCCACATTACACGGGCCTCCCTTAATAATAAACCACTTTCATTCAGAGTGGTTTAGATTTGTATGTTTTTTCCTATTACAAATGTCCATGATTATGCTACCCGTTTCCCAAAAGTTTTTCTTATTTCCATCCCTAGTGCAAAAAAAAAAAAAAAAAAAAATTCTCCGCACACCAATATATAATAAAATTCCTCACCATTTTTGATTCCGCACACCATTTTTGACTCCTAAAATATATAATAAAATTCCTTTTGAAATTAAAAAATTCCAAAAAAGATATTCTCAAAACGAGACCTAAAATTGGATTAATTCTGTGTGTGGTCCCTGCAATCTTTTACCACTTATGTTTTAAAATTTTTGTGAGTTTCCTATTTTTGTGAATATTTTTTCTGATTTATATGTTTTTATTGCGTCTCTTTGCCCCATTTTGACGAGTTTGATCTCACTTGTGTAGGTTTTGGTTTTAACTTCTTTTTACAGGATACTAAATTAAATAAATGTAAAGTTGAATATTTTAACCTGTATAAAATTAAATGTATTAATTAAATCTAGATTTTATAAAGTTGTTGAATTTTCTTTTCCCTTTTTGTAAATTCTGTAAAGATATATATTTATGAATAAATTATTTATTTATTTATTTATTTATTTATTTATTTATTTATTTATTTATTTATTTATTGCACAATCATTGAACTATAAAACGATGTATGTACATAAAAAGCTTAAATTCTCAAGTATAATGTTTAATTACATTATTCGAAATACGAATCGAATGTTTGTGGACTTGCAAAATGATTCCAGGTGACAATGTAAAGATCTCAAGAGTTATTGCGAATTCATTATGGTAGTCTTTGGTATTTTTTCCTGTAAACAATGTCCTTTTTTGCTCTCCATAATGACAACAATAATGTTTTCATGGAAAAAAATTATACGATTATATATAGAAGAATACGAAAACAAACATACAAAAATGATTATTACTTTTTTTCTCTCCCATTATCCTTGTTTTTCCCTGTTTTGTTTTTTTTTTTCTCGTTTCTTTCCGACGTAACAAGGTCCTCTAAGGGATGAGAAGATTCAGTAGGAGAAAAAAAATGAGCGTCTCTTATTTTTTTCCCTCTGTCAGATCTCTTGATTTCAATTATTAATAAATACCATGGCGAAAAGTCGAAAAATATATATATTGATGCATATCGTTAATAACAATAATTACCCCTTTCCAAGAAATTTTTAATGTGCTTCTTAGATTTCCGCCTTCCACCTAATAACAATTATCACCCTATCTCAATTACAAGGTTAAAGGGAGGAAAATGAAAAAAGAAAAAAAGTAAAGTAAGTAAGAGAGCAGCAATTCATTCACGGACTGTTGAGATGGGTGGGTGGAGTATATAGAAAAAAAAAGTTTCCTCTCATTGGTTCTCTATTTTCCCTCCCTCGGTCATTTTTATTTTTTTGAACAGACGAAGGGGTGGGGTGGAGAAAACCAACCGCAACGAATAACAGATTAACTTATTCAATTATTATTCCAATGAATGAGTGAACGAATGTGTGCCTGTGCGTATGTGTGTGTGTATGAAGTGTATATACAGTATAAAGAGCGTTCTTCCTGTCGTTCTTCGGATGAGCGATCTCAGTCATCGCCGCCTGACTCCAATGAATGAAGAAGAAGACGCTTCCAATTACATGATAAGAAGCATTCCCGTCATTCGAGCCGGTTTTTTTTACTTGTTTGATAGAGTATTGCTGACGAAACTTTTTTATATGAATAAAAAGGCTGCAAGATGCTTATTAATTTTGATAGTGTGCTTAATGGTTTAAAACTTTTGTGGATGTTCAATTGGTGGAATAAGTGCACTGTTTTGAGTCGTGATCATAATGACTATCTTGCAAATAAAGAAATAAAATTCAAACAGGCGAATTTAAGGGCGATAAAAATTTTTTATTTTACTATTCATTGAAACCTGATCTCTTTATATCTGATGAAGTCATTTAATGAAGTAAACTAATCTTTATAAAGGGTGATTCAAAATTCAATTTTAGGGTAGGTAGTAGGGGTGATTCTAAGCAAAAAAGTTCATATGAACATGGGTCCTCATTTGAACGAGAACTGAGATATGAACAGAAATAAAAACGCCGCCACCAAGATCAACAAGCTAATATTCAGGTTCTGCAACGCCTAGAGTAATGAATTTTGGGGGAATAATAGGGCACATAAAACTGTGTATCCCGTTAAAATTGTATCGTATTCCAACGAGTAGTTCCGAGTTACGCACTAACTAGTACTACAGTTAATGCTGGTTAGTACACGTGCTGGTTTTTCCATGTTAATGAAGAATTAATTTAAACAATATAAACTGCAACATTAAACAACATAATTAGAGTTAAGGCAATTCCATTACCCCTCCCCCCTCTTTTAAAAAAAGATTATTTATTTATTTATAAATTCTTCTTTCAAATGAAAAAAAGTTATTGGTAGCTTGAAATTCGAAGTTTTCAAGTGATATTTTTACATACAGTGTATTTATAAAATTTTAGGTAAACACTCTGTATATTACAAACCTCATTTCCATAAAAGTTGGGACAGAGTGAAAACATGCGACACAGCAAAAAAATTGGTACACTGATGTATTAATTGATTTTATTTAAAAAGAAGATGAGTTTATTGGGTAGGTATTAAACATTTCGGAACCAAAAATTTAACTAATAATGATAAAAATTAGGTTTTTTTGCGAACTGGCGGTTGCAACACACCCCAAAAATGTTGGGACTGTGGGCGAATTACCGTTGGGTGACATCTCCCCTCCTTCTGATCAGGCTTTGTAGTTGTCGAGGAACAGATGATACCAATTTCTGTACCGTTGCAACGGGAATTTGTTGGCATTCCTGCTGTACGAAAGTTTTCAGCTGTTGAAGTGTTCGGGGTCGTCGTTGACATAACTTCCTCTTAATAATTCACCATATATTCAATATTGGGGACAAATCAGGACTGCAGGCAGGCCAATTTAACACCTGAATTCATCTATTGTGTAGCCTCTGTCCTGTAATCCCGGTATGGGGTTTAGCATTATCTTGTTGAAATAGAAAGGGACGGGTTTTAAAGACGTCGCCGAGAAGGCAACCTATGTTCTTCTAAAATTCCAATATAGGCTTGTGCATTAATAGTGCCATTGCAGATGTGTAAGTTTCCCAATCCATTGGCACTCATGCAGCCCCGGACTATTATTGAACCTCGCTTCTGTACAGCAAGTCGGTAACAGGCAGGACAAGTACACGCCGACGATTTTTGCCAACAACAACCGTAAATGTAGATTCATCGGACTACAAAATATGTCGCCGCCACCGGGCGTCAGTCCATTTCAGATGGGTGCGTGGAAGGTAGTCCACTTCAGATGGTTGCGGGGATAGCAGTCACTCTTTAGAACTATGGCAACATACGGCATGTGATATGTCATTCGTTCGAAAATGATGAGAAAGGAAAGAAGATAGGGCTCTTTTACTTTTCTACATACTACGTTCGAGAAAATCAATTTTTTGATTAAAAAACTTGGAGTTGGGGGGAGGGTAAAAATAGATGATCGCAGGGCCCGGTACTTGCCTTACCCTACTCGGGGGGATTAATTTCTTGTTAATCAATGTATAAATGTATTTCTGCTTCACAGCTAAAGCTCCTCCTTGGAATGTTTACAAGATTTTATTCTTATCCTTATCTTAACGGTCCCCATTTTCGCACCTGCAATCGTCTTGAACGGGTCCACGAAGAAGCCTGAAAAGTTGATACAGCCTAGTTAAGACCTCTATGGTGATTTTCTTGAAAACAGAATTTGAAAAGTTAACCCGTTTACAAATTATCGTGCAAACGGGGGCCGGCTGGATAAACGTGCAGACCAAGCATGTAAGTAGCTTTTTGCTAAAGCTCCTAATAAACATACATGCTACGTCTGTTACTCTTTTCAGTTTAATATGAACATTTCTCTTTATAATTAATTATAAAATTAGTTTCGATCATAATTCTTGTATAATCTGTCTTATTAAGTACCGTAAGAATGGAACACTTATTAGTTTTACAATGTCCGTCTGTTTGTCTGTGTCTCTGTCCCCTTCATAATTTCCACAATTTTTGACGTAGAATATTGTAGCTCGGAACATAACTTACATTAGGTATGTTCTATTTCACTATTAAGTTTGGTTTTGATTAGCCCACTGGATTTGGATTTACAGGGGTATGAGTCAGAAGGGACAGAGTGATCTAGCGGTATTTAAATATGTAAAGGAGTGAATTTCGATGTGCAGATTCCTTTAGGCAAGACCTACACAACTATGAAGTTTGGACCAAATTGTGGGGTCGGAATTGTGGGGGTGGCAATCACTTGGTATTTAAAACAATGGCAACATATGGCATTTGATATATCGTTTCATTGGAAATGATGAGAATAGAAGAAGATGGGGCTCTTTTATATTTTCTAAATACTACAGGGTGTAACTAAAGGTGTGTTACAAACTTTGGGGAATGATAGAACTGGTCAAAATAAGCATTTTTTGTTCTATGAACTTTGGTCTACAACTGCATTGTTTAAGAGTTATAGCAACTGTTCAAAATGACGCCCTTCAGCATCAATGCAGGCTTGCATTCGTCGCTGTACGTTGCAAGACACCCGTTGCAGCATCTGCTGGGAGTCCCTGATGTTGTCTGCTGCTACATCCAATCGTGCGATGAGTTCCTCTACTGAATTAACCATTGTTTCGTACATCAGGGACTTTAGGTGGCCCCACACAAAGAAATCCAATGGTGTTAGGTCTGGTGATCGTGGCGGCCAGGTAACTGGACCACCCTGTCCAATCCAACGATCGCCAAACGTATCAGTGAGGAAGGCCCGGACATGCTGTGAGAAATGTGGAGGTGCACCATCATGTTGGAACCACATTACTTGACGGATGTTAAGAGGTATGTCATCCACCAGTTCAGGCAGCACCTCCTGAAGAAAGACGAGGTAGGTTTATGCATTCATACGAGCTGGGAGAATGTACGGCCCAATGAGGCGATTGCCAACAATACCAGCCCACACGTTGACAGAAAATCGTTGCTGGAAGCGCCTTGTCGAAATGGCATGTGGGTTGATACGGTCCCAAACATGGATATTCTGGTGGTTGAAAATGCCTTCCCTGGTGAAGGTTGCTTCATCAGTGAACAGCACCTGCTGTGGGAATGCTGGTTCCTCTCTACAACGTGCAAGAAACCATCTGCAGAATGCCATACGTGGTGCAAAGTCAGCAGCTCCAAATGCTTGCACTCGTTGCATACGAAACGGATGAAACAGTTGGTCATGCAGAACTCGCCAAACAGACATGTGATCTGTGTTCATGATGTGTGCAAGCGCACGGGTGCTACATGTTGGTCTTTCGTGAACTCTACGAAGCACAGCTTCTTCGAATTGAGCGGTACGACGGGTGCGAGCGCGACCATGCTCTCCACGCATCACAGCTACACTTCCTGTTGCTCGTAGACGTCGCACAAGCCGAGCAAACATTGTGTGAGCTGGCTGACGACGTTGTGGAAACTGCCGTCTGTACAGACGACAAGCAGCCCTTCCATTACCGTCTGCAGCACCATACACTAACAACATGTCAGTGCACTCGTTAAAGGTGTAGTCCATATCCGGATGCGATCACACACGTTAGATTTTTTAGTGTGCAGGATCTGCTTGCATGGTAATGTGATGGTGTGGTCATGTTACTTTAAAAATTTACATGACCATACCATAATTCAGAAAGGGGTGTGTCATAAGCCTGCATTGATGCTGAAGACGTCATTTTGAACAGTGGCTATAACTCTTAAACGATGCAGTTGTGGACCAATGTTCATAGAACAAAAAATGCTTATTTTGACCAGTTCTATCATTCCCCAAAGTTTGTAACACATCTTTAGTTACACCCTGTATATTCGAGAAAATCTATTTTTTGATAATAAAAAAAAAATTGTGCGGTTAAAATGTGAAGATAAAGGGGTAAAAATATATGAACTCAGAGCTTTCGCTACTTTCCTATACCGTCATCGAGGGAATTAATTTCTTGTTATTCCATTGTATTTCGTGCGATAGTTTTCCTTGGCTAATGCTATTTAAGTGCATGTTATTTTTTGTTTTAAAAAACTAATATGAGGTATAATTTGCTTCTTATTGCAGATTTCAGAAGTCGTTGGCAAAAGTTACCGGTTTTGTGCAGCTATCTAACAACTCTATATGAAAATTAATTTATTTAAGCAAAACAACATTATTTTCATCGAATATTTTATTTGAATGAAAATGATTTAAATGGTTTCCTATTTTTTTTCTTTAGCTGGAAGATGCAATGGCAGCCATAAATGATTTATAACTGGCTCTTTGCAGTGTTTCCCATCCCTATCCTCCACGTTTTCTCTTATTTGAGCCTATTGTTTTGTTCCTCTGTCAATTCGTGGTTTTTTGACCTTCAAAAAACCGGAGAGCAGCCGAACCAGCAGCAGCGCAGCCATCGGTTGGGGGCATATTATTTATCCGTGAATGTAAATTTCATAATTTCGTGGAAATGATTACAGTTTTCGTATCCAGGACGGAAACGAACAGAATAAAAAAAATTAGCCCAACGCGAATTATTTCGCTGTAATAACAATAATAAGATGACAACGACATCGCTGCGCTCAACATACAATTCAATTCCGAAGAGTGAAGACTGAACTTTCTATTACGTCCCTCTGACGTTCACTCCCATTCGGCCGCATCGATAAAGACTACTATTCTTCACTCCATTTTGTTATTGTTTGTTGTTATTCTTCTCCCGTTTCTAAGTTTTCTCAAGATTGAATTATATGTAGTCGCTTTCCGTTAATAACATGCGAAATGACAATTGTCTCCCCCGCCTTTCCTTCCTTATTTGCAACAACAACCTTCGTTGGCCCACCCCCGTACAGAACGAAAAAGTTTAAATATATTTTATTGCGTAATTGCAATCAAACGTTTATAAAATAGTTTGAAACTAGAGATTACGAACGAACAATTCTAGATATTTATAAACCCCCTATTTCTACAGTAAGAGATGTAAAAATTGTCCATAGAAAGCTTTTCTATTTTGAAAAACTTGTCCATAAAAGAATGTTAAAATAAAAACCTGGCCCCCTATTATTTTGTAAATTAATGAAAATAAATAATTCACTTTTTTAATATGGATATTTCTAATTTTGTTTCCTTTGGGCTCCACTAAGTCCCACATGGGTTAATAATTATCAATTTTTGTATAGAGTTCAGTTAAAACCTCTTTAGAAATGACTTACATACACTAATATAATACAGAATTGCGTCTTCAATTTATTAAGATAAATAAGAGGAACATTATAATGATAAATGACCCCATGTCGTCATGAGAGCGATTTTCCTGCTCCCGAATAATTATATAAAGTTTTAATCTATAGATTCTAAAATAACATCGAGACATCTTATTAAAAATGTTTTTTTTTATTCCGAATCGTTTCAACTTTTATTTTTAAAAAAAAAATTCAGGATTTAAATTATAAAGTAACGTTTGGCTATTCTTCCGAAATAACATACCTGCAAAAATTTCTTTTCATGAAACATTCTCTGCAGCCATTTTACAGAAGGTGTACCTGACCGAATAGGAACCTATAATCGAGGGTTCAAACCCCCTCCCCCCCTAAGGACATTTGTCATTTCAATTCTTATCATGCCTGAATAAATATTCGTTCCCGTCTCCATAGATTTGTAAAAAAATTACAATTTTTAAAAACCTATTTGACCGTTTGGCTTTATACAGGGTGTCTCATCTAAAGTGCACCAATATCGAGCTTCTAAAATACAAATCTGATAGAATACTTTCAATGGAAGAATTATTGTACTTTTATGTGAGGGGGTTTTTATGTGTATTCCATTTCCAAAAGAACCGATGCCATTTTCGAATATTGAAGTCAATTTTGAATTTTTTTTTTTTGCAATGGAAACTCCTATTTTTAATGGTATTTTCGGATTGTACACAACATTTGAGAAATGTTTTATTCTTGGTGTTTTTTCAATTGACCCAACCGTATAGGAGATAGAGGCAGTGTAAGTTGTGTGTTTGAATTTAAAGAAAAGGCAAAAAACAGAATTGTTCCTAAACAATCCAAACATACCAGACATTCACTGTCTCTATCTCCTAAACGGTTGGATCAATTGAAAAGAACACCACGAATAAAATATTTCTCAAATGTTGTGTACAGTCTGAAAATACCATTAAAATAGGAATTTCCATTGCACATTTCCATATTCGAAAACGGCGTCGGTTTGTTTGGAAATGGAATACACATAAAAACCCCTCACATAAAAGTACAATAATTCTTCCATTGAAAGTATTCTATCAGATTTGTATTTTAGAAGTTGGGTATTGGTTCACTTTAGGTAAGACATTTTGTATTCACTATTCATTAAGTTAACAACAATGGAATGGTTTATCACTGAGCCACACCACCAGATTATGACAAAGTAATGACAACAAAATACACCACTTTTGTAGGAATTAGAGTTAAAATAAGCTTCGTTTCAAATAAAGGAATATGTGACCTTTTGTATATGTCGGAATTTTTAATTATTCCAAGACTGAAATAACGTTGGCTTCCAATAAAAAATCTCATATGAACAATCGTAAACATATAGAAAAAATAACAAATTACCATACGTACTGTGGATGCCAATTCCTTAAAACACAAACAAGGTTTGCTTCAAATAAAAATCTTTATGGAGAAGCGGACCTTGTTTGTGTTTTAAGGAATCGCAAACATGTGTAAAGGTTCGATCAGATCAGTGGAACGTCGTAAAATTAAATGTTTGATACGTGATGTCTTATGCAAAATTTATAAAATTTATTCACACTTAAGTCCGAGCGAATGTTATAACATAAGCTTAATTTGCACTTTATATCTATGGCTTTATTGTATCATCTGTGGTTGCTAAGCTACTTTGTTTGATATCAACAAAGCCATGTTACAGTTTTAGATTGGGAAGCGGCACTAAGGCTGAGATAATCCAAGAATCCACACACAATCCACACGCGTCAACTGTTTGACATGATTACATCTTTCAGCCAACATCAACAAAGCCGTCACATTGATAATTAGCATGTAAATTATTATCGTGATTTAGATAATGATGTGCCTGGCATTATTCATAATAAATTACCTTTGTCATTTAATCCTTCGCAAAATGTGACACACCTGCTATTTTGTGAGGCATTTATCCTCATTTCTGATTAATATCCCGTAGCTTAATGAGCAGTTTTTAATGACAAATGTTTTAATTAAAATGAGTTTAATTAATAAAGTAAAGTTTTTCTGTAAAAAAACACGGAAGTAAATTAGCTTTTGAAATTTTATTGATTGCATGTCATTATGCTCAGCGTAACGAAGTACTAATCATTCGTCAAAATTAGTTGAAAATAAAGCAAAAAGCTTTTATTATATTTCAGAGCAGAACTTTCTACAAATGAATATTCATGTATTTTGGTATAGATTATGAGCCCTTGAGCAATCGTGCGTCGACAAAGCGATTTCACGTGCGCGCGCCGAAGTCGTCAATGCTTAAAAGATGAACAGAAAGTAACAATACAATATTGCTTCTTGACAAATCGATTGTTATATGACATGCCGTTATCTTTTGTATTCTCTACACTCACTGCTGAGAAATTTTTGCTGACAGGGAGATCTGAAGAGTACAATAAGCTCGATATGAATACAAGATATGACTAGAAGCATGTTTGAAACGAAAGACTTAATGGTTCGCAGGTAGGACCATGTAGTTCTCTTTCCTTCATGGTAGGGACTTCTGAAGTTATAGTCTTTATGTTTCGGATTCTCAGTGGGTTATTATTTTGATCTCCGACTTTTGTAAGTTGTGCTGAGACAATAGCAGTTTTGAAGGAGCTCAGATTCTCTCGAAAGAAGTCTGTTAGATTTCACGTGTGAAAGTATTCTGTGGTGACCCACAGCGGCTGAAAGAATGCATTAGATGGATTGACCAGACAAGTGGCAACTGATGTTCAGTAGTATTTGGAGAGCAATGTTTAGAGATCGTTCCCCACGCTCCCTTCACTCGTTTTATTGAGCTTTCTGCAATTTCTTCCTCTTAGATAAACAAGCCAGGCAACCGAAATGCCCAGGACCGATAAGTTTTTAAGGCATTCCAGAATAAAAAGGAAAGTATTTGATTTCTAAAGAAGCCTTTGTTTGTTATGATTAGATCAGGTTGCTAAGGATGCCTCTGGTTGCTAAGCAAGGCATACTTCTAAGGGAAATGCATACTTCAAAGTGATTAAAACTATCTGAAAAATTTAATATAGAAAGTAGCAATTCGCTGTATATTAGAACATATAAGAATCCTTTAACTTGTAAGCATTCCAGTTTAATGAAATAAGCGTTAATTGTTGAAGCGTTCTGTGTAAGGGTGAATTCTTTCTTCATAAACAATTGCTAACGCTTTTCTACGTTACCAAGTATTATTGAAGCGAACGATTAGCTACCACTATTGCTAAAATTTGCCTAACACAAATTAACTCTTGATAATATAAGGCGTAAGTAATTACATGCCATATCTTTGAATTAAAAGTTTCCAATGGTTCAATAATGGTATCTTTAAAACAAGCTTCATGGAACCAATTTCGACTGTCATTAATTTTACGTTATCTACATTCATGACACGTCTTTCCAAGTTGTTTGATATATTACATGCTATATTTTAGCATTGAATGTTTCAATGAATCATAATGGTTCTACTATATCCAGGTCCCTTTGAACCAATTTCGACTATCATTAATTTGACGTTATATCATTCATGACACTTCATTCAAAGTTGTTTGATATATTACATGCCATATTTTAGCATTAAAAGTTCCAATGAACCATAATGGTCCACTAAATCCATGTTCCTTTGAACCAATTTCGACTATCATTAATTTTAGGATACATTCATTCACTACACATCATTCCAATTGTTTGATATATTACATGCCATATTTTAGCATTGAATGTTCCAATGAATCATAATGGTTCTACTATATCCAGGTTCCTTTGAACCAATTTCGACTATCATTAATTTTACATTACATTCATTCATGACACATCATTCCAAGTTGTTTGACATATTACATGCCATACATTAGCATTGAAAGTTTCAATGAACCGTAATGGGTCCATTAAACCAGCTGCCTTTAAACCAATTTCGACTATCATTAATTTTACGTTATATTCATGCATGACACATCATTCCAAATTGTTTGATATATTACATGACATATTTTAGCATTGAAAGTTCCAATGAACCATAATGGGTCCACGAAAAGCAGGTACCTTTTAACCAATTTAGACTATCATTAATTTTACGTTATGTGCATGGCACAACATTCCAATCGTTTAATATATTACATGCCATATCTTAGCATTGAAAGTTCCAATGAACCATAATGGTTCCACTAAATCCAGGTTCATTTGAACCAATTTCGACTATCATTAATTTTACATTATATTCATTCTTGATACATCATTCCAAGTTGTTTGATATATTACATGCCATATTTTAGCATTGAAAGTATCTAATGGACCATAATGGCACCACTAAACCACATACCCTTGAACCAGTTCTGACTGATATTGACCATTAAGGAAGACCATCACGTGTTTTCACTTAATTCACAAGGCTTTTGTCTGCTTTAGCTATGGAATGCCAAAGAGAGAACAGCATTTGGCAGTGCACAGGCCATTTATATATGGAATTGTATAGTAAAAAACGTGGTCCCCCGTTATTTCTGACCTTTTGAACCGGAAGTAGTTCACCGATTTTTTCCACCAACGAACTCAGTCTTCCGATTTCCCTAAGTTGTCGAATGGCGAAAACGGAAGTCAAAAATTCGGAAGCGTTCGAAAGCTAGAGCACCAACAGATAGGGACGTTGCGATACTCTTTTCGATACGATATTCAGCATCAATAAGCAACTTAGAGCCAAGCATCGATACCCCGATACTATCGAAAAGAAAGTATCGATACAAAGAATATCAAAACTAGCACAAAATGTCATATGAGTCTAAAACATGTCGTTCTAGAGTTATATTAGTTTGAAGGTGCCCTGCAGTAGACGAAATTAACTCTAAACCCTATAGGTGTTGCAAATTGTGTGATTTATTAAGTTGTGGAATGATTTATTGGTTTCACAATGTCCGTTTGTCTGTCCGTCCGTCTGTCCCTTTCATATTTTGTAATTTTTTCACGTAGAAAGTTGAAATTTCGAACATAGCTTACCATAGGCATGTCCTCCTTCACTATTTAATTTGGTTTTGATTAGCCCGCTGAGGTCGGAATTACGGAGGTGGGAGTTAGAGAGGACCAAAAGATCTACATGGTATTCGGTAAGCAGATTACTATGAAGTTTGGGATAAATTGTCCCAATAGGGTCGGAGTTGTGGGGGTGGCAGTCACTTGGTCTTTAGAAATATGGCAACATAAGTCATATGATGTTTCCTTCGATCGGAAATGGTGAGAAACGAAAGAAGATAGAGAAGCTCTTTTACATTTTTTGATTCGAATATTATGTTCGAGAAAATCAATTTTCTGATTAAAAAATATGGGAAATTTAAAAGTGAAGATAAAGGGGTAAAAATACATCATCTCAGGCTTCCGCTACTTTCCTATACCCTCCTCGGGGGGGGGGGGGTAATTTTTTGTTTCTACGATGTAGCAAGACAATACATTTGCTATAGTAAATGATCAAAATGATAGGCAAGATTACAAGGAAGTCTGTGCACGTCAGGAGAACACAATTTTCTTCAGACGTTTCTTTGAATTGTCGTAACTCTTCATCTACTACAGATCACCTTCAAACCATTAAACTATAGAAAGAAATGTCTTCGACCCCATCTCCAAATGATATTTTCTGCTTGTTTTGGTCCCTGGAACATTTCCTGAAAGTTTATACACACCATTCAAAAACGCTCTGTATATTGTACAAGCGACAGCTTACAACAAAGAAAAGTTGTTGTTTATTATTATTGTTGCAAAGAATATAATGTTTAATTTCTTCATTGGTGGCAAAGCCTACATGAATTAAATCTCTTATTCCATTAGACTTTGGAGATGGTAAATAAAATACGCAAAAGTAGAATGCACAACGATATTAGAGACGCGTTGTGGTGGCATAAGGAGTGGGACCGCCATTGAGCTCGGCAGATGGAAAAGGTGCTACGATACATTAATAGGCATACGCATAAAAATATATTTCTAAAATTTAAAAAATAGTACCCATACTATTTACCGGTACTCATGTTTTTTTTTCGATACCATGATATTATCGAATAACCGATATCGATACCGATACTGACAAAATCGAAAGAAAAGTATCGATATTTACTCATATCGCTAGTATCGCAACGTCCCTACCAAAAGACAGACGGATAAACGGACAGACGGACGGACGCACATTGTGAAAACATAAGTACCTATCGGTCCTAACCTAGCGGTCCTAATAACGATGCAGCAGCAGATATGGAGATTTCATATCGTACAGTTGATTCAGGCCGGTGCAATACGTGCAAGAATTTCTAAGACTTCCTCGAAACTTTGAAAAATGCAGAGATCGTTTTGTCATGTCACAAGGGAATTACTGGAATTCCATGGCATTTCCCAAGAAAATATTGAATTCCACGGATTTATTCTTTCATTTATTTTGTTACCGTTTTCTCTTAAACTAATAGTGTCCTCAACATTTCTGTAAATGTTATTAGACTTTTGCAACCGGAATATCTAAACACACCTGAAAAATAAATATATCTCGTTGACACTCATTATTATTATTAAGATATACACTGAAGAGCCAAAACATTATGACCACCTACTCAATAACGCGTTGTGCCACTTTTGGCTTGCAAAACAGCTGCAACTCGCCTTGGCATGGATGCCACAAGTTCTTGGTAGATGACTGGAGACAGGTTGTACCAAATGTCTAAGCAGCGGTGACGCAAAGTCGAGATATTCCGACATGGTGATGTTTGAGCTCTGAGCTGTCGCTCCATGACATCCCAAATGTGCTCTATCGGATTAAGATCCGGCGAGTTAGGTGGCTAGGACATTAATTGAAATTCATCCTTATGCTCCTCGAACTACTCCAACACAATTCGAGTCTTGTGATATGGGGCGTTGTCCTGCCGGAAAAATCCATTTCCAGTTGGGAAGACAGACGCCATGTAAGGGTGCAACTGGTCCGCAATGATGTTCAGATAGTTCGCAACTTTCATGGTCCGTTCCACAACAACTACGGGTTCCAGAGCCGCCCATGAGAACGTCCCCCAAAGCATAATACCGGCACCACCAGGTTGTGTATGAATAAGAAATCGTGATTCATCCGACCAGGCAACTCTCTTCCACTTATCCATGGTCCAGTCTCGATGTTCCCGGGCCCACTGTAGGCGTAGTTGACAATGATGCTTGGTCAACAGAGGCACCGAGTGGGACGTCTGCTGCGCAGTCCCATATCCAACAGTGTCCGCTGAACTATGTGTTCCGAAACACTTGCACTTGGACCTGCATTGTATTGGACTGTCAGCTGTCGCCAAGGTGTTGGGCACCGATCTTGCTTTACCAAGCGGGACAGTCTCCGACGTCCTTTTGCTTTGATGACGCGTGGGCGCCCAACATCTTGGCATCTACTGCTGGTTTCACCGTCATTTATCCACTTTGCATGAATACTAACAACGGCAGATCGTGAACAACCTACCAGTCGTGCAGTTTTGGAGATACTCGTTCCGAGTCTTCGGGCCATTACAATCTGTCTATCAAATTCGCTTAGATCAGCAGCCTTTCCCATCACACGCAAAATTAAGTGCAAGCCTGATTCCTTACCTTCTCCAGCAGCAGTTAAATACCATTCCCACTTAATTACGTGCTCTCCACGTGATCCAGACGAGTTCATTCACCAATGTGGTGATGGTCATAATGTTTTGGCTCTTCAGTGTATCTTCCAAGCAAGTAGAAAGAGATTAACTTTGGTTTTACGAACGCAAAGGGAATAACTCATAATTTAGTAAAAACAATAAATTTATTTAAATGCTCTAATTTCTAAACAAAATCAGTTGTATATTAAATGAAAAAAACAATGCATTTCAGTTTACAGAGTTTGGTCCAAAATCTACCTACTAATTTCTCAGCTAGTACAAAGAACTAGAGGCAAGGCAGGCAGGCTTGCAGCCTGTGAAATTTATGTTTTGAAGATTATAGGTATTCTTGGAAGAAATGGATACATTCAAATAATTGCCTTTAAGAATCATTCCTTTTTATATTGGTTTGTCTTAACTAATTCATTAGCTCTTTTCTGGAACTCAATGACATTCCTCCATGCCGCCACTTACCCAGCACCGAGTTTTTAGTCAGGTTGTCGAGAAATGCCCTCAATTTCAACCAAAGACTGTCGCGATGATGTCGGGTCTATTCGAAGTTTTCTATGGATCCAGCTGTTCTGTTATTTCAGTACAATTTGGATTGCATGTAAATGTGATGAAAAGATCTTGTTTCCCGAACTTGGGCTCCATGGCTATTGCATCCTCGTAGTTTTGCTGCAATGCGCGTTTGCTTCCGGTAAATGACGTAGGTAGAACACAGACCTATCCTATTTTCATATTAAAGTTATCAGCCTGAGTGTGAACGAAATCCATTAAGCCAAGTAGTAAGCCTCGACTCTCAAAGTCTTCTGATTTTCTTTCACCCATTGTAGCCGGTCTCCTTCAATTTTTAAAACGCGTCCACAATATACTGCTGAGTAAGTTTCCCCGCGTGCAACACCGGATTAAACAGTTTGTAGGAGTAGAAGGCTAACGTGCTGACTTTCGCCGTTTCAGTGCTCCTGAATTTCATCTTCCAGCCTTCTTCTCCTTGAGGAAACTGCAACGGGTAAGTCATTTGATCACAATTCGGAATCAAAATCGACATATGTTGTCAGTTTTTCCCCGTGCTTGGATAGACGCATAAATCTCGCTCAAATGGTGATTGGTTCTCCATCCTCAGTTCAAACGCTGCCGCTAACTATTGACAGTTGGTAAATTATATCTTCTGGGAACGTTCTGTATTATCCACATTTGAATGTTTCCTGTGGAACGGCCACAGGCATCCTTCATCACTTGTACGCGTGCAAAAGGTTTGATGTTTATGATATTCCCGTGAAATTTATGTTTTGAGGATCAGAAACGTATACGTTGAAAGTTCGAAGGTAAAAGAAACTCATGCACCGGTATATCCAATTCTGTCGAGATATAAACAAAAAAGAATTGGTAGAGCCATAAAGGCATTGATGATATGACCCTTAGATTAGGCTTACTTTAATCTTACTCACAAAACAAAAACGCTGTGTAGTGTATTCTATATTTGAGCATCGTTTCATTTACCTTGGAAATATACGTCAATGTTAAATGTATAAATGATACATGCTAATTATCTTAGAAAATTTCATGGAATACGCAATTATAAATATAAGTATTAGGATCATTGGAGAATATTTTTCCTTGTTTGGAACACGATCTGAACTGATCATTCCCGAGCACGGTCTATAGATATTCATGGTCATCGAGCTTCGGCCATTTTCCATTGTTTCGAGAAGCTAAGGAAAACAGATCGCGCCAGGTGCCGCATAGATCGCACCAGGGCCGACCGTGACCTGCGATAGAAGTTTTTCATTGAAACTGAAAATGAAAGTAAAGTTTCTCTCTGTCGATAGAGCAGCGCTGCAGGCGTTTTTGGGCCGACTGTACATGCAGCGCCACTTTCAATAGAGTTCCCGCCCTATTGGGAGCTACCGCATTAACATGTCCCAAACCCGCATTAACATGTCTCCATCAATCCCACGTATCGCTACCGTAATGCGTTCTTTCAGCTCGTCTAGGTTACGGGGAAGAGGTAGCGTGAAGACTTTGTCCTTTACACACCCCCATAAAAAGAAATCACAAGGTGTGAGGTCGGGGCTCCGCGGTGGCCACTTTGCAAGTTCCAGGTTATTGTTTGCTCGACCAATCCACCACTGTGATTTCTTTTTATGGGGGTGTGTAAAGGACAAGGTCTTCACCCTACCCCTTCCCCGTGACTTAGACGAGCTGAAAGAACACATTATGGTAGCGATACGTGGGATTGATGGAGACATGTTAATGCGAGTTTGGGACGAATTCGACTACAGGGGGGCATATTGAACATCTTTAACTGTGTCACAATAAACTTCAAGAGTTTTTCTTTAAGAATCCGTATGTGGTGTTTCTATATTCTGAGTAGCTTTGATATAATAAATTTTTAAAAGTGTGAAGTTCTTTTGTAATCACCCTGTATATTTATAATCTAATAAGGTTTCTAGATCAAAACGAGCGTTCCATTGAACTTTTTCTATAGAATGACTAGCGTTAGAGTGTATTACTTTAAGGGAATCTACTTTTAACAGACCGCGTGGGTATGTTCTTTATTTACTCTTTCTTTTTTAAAAAAGGTTACTTTCTCTCCCATATAAATAATGAAAAAAATTTTAACATTTTGAGAACGATTTAAATCATCGGATTCGGCTGTCATTTGGAATTCAAGCACATCACTGCAAGACACTGAAATTGTTCTTTTCTGAAGGATTAGTATGCAAATCCACGTACGTGTGGGAGGATGGGAGAAAATATAAATTTTTCGATTTCCATGATCTGCGTCGAGATGTTCTCAGAAGATAAACATGAACCGAAGACTCACGTGGATTCGGCAGGGGAACGATGTAAGGCTTTATTCTTTTTCCCCTAGGTTATTGAAATTTTCCGCTAAAAATATTTACCTCCCCCCTCTCAAAACAGCTTAATCTCGATACAGAAATACGAGAGAAAATTTAGATTTCTTTTCAACTTTTTAATATGATGCACATTTTCAATGATTTATTTATCGCGTCATACCATGACACCATGTTTCACATAATCTATAATAATAAAAGTCAATATGTGTCTCTATCTCTCTCTTTCTCTCTCTACTTCTGTGTGTGTGTGTGTGTATGTGTGTATGTATGTCTGTCTGTCTGTCTGTCTGTATATTCGCGATAATCTCTACAACCGCCAAACCAATGGGCGTCAAACATTTCATTTTGCTTAAACATAATCCGGGAGAGTTTTTCATTGCTTTGCATTGGATTTCCGCGGGTTACACGGATTTTATGAGTGAAAACTCATCCGGATTTCGTGCAAAAATATATATTTAAATTTATTAATTCAACAATAATACTACTTACAACAATCACAAGCCAACAAAAACAACAATCCACTATTACACTGAAAATTATTAAAATTACAAAAAAAATATGACAGAGAATTTTCACATAACGAATTTTTTCAAAGAGAGATTTTCAGCAATTTACTTATAATTTAGTTCTAATTTTCACAACATTCGAAAGTTTATATCTAGTGTTTCGCAAAGTGTGTACCTAAGGTACTAGCGCATCTTAAGAGCAATCAGACATGTTTCATTCTCGTTTTTCATCATGTTAGGCAAGTTACATTATTAAACTTAATTAAAGCATAGTTTTCTTCATATTAAATGTTAAGCGTGCCCGTCATTTGTTTGATTGCAAGTGCGTTTCAAGCTTAAGTTGGATATATGCAGTTACCGCATGATCAAACACGAGACAAATCTAAACACTTTTGTGATTCGAAATAAACCACTTGATAAGGTCAAAAAATAATTTTAAAGCTGCAAAAGGAAAATATGCTGCTCCAATGTAATCGCTTTTAAAGCCGTTTCAGGTAATGTTGATTCTTTGCCTTATTGGCCTACCACTCTCTAAGAGTGAAGGCCTTTGTTTTCGTTTCAGAAACTCAGTATTTTTTTTTGCTGAAATCGACTTAAAAACTCATGATTCGTAAAGATATGTTGAAATTTTGAATAAAAAATTTTCCGTCTGTACGTACCTATGTGACCAATTTTGTGCAGCTAATTCCTCTGAAACGGCAAATAGCCGAACCAAATAAAAATTATACATACTTAGAGGTTTCCTTAAATTGTGCCTTAGTGTATATTTTATGTCAATTGGGTAAGCCTTTTTCGATATATTAATTATTTTCTAAAAATTAAAAAATGGCTGTAGTGTTCAAACGAGCGAACCAAACTCAATAAACTCAACATGTACGTACTCCTCTCATTAAGGCGAATTTTTTTTGTAAATGACTTGTTTGGCTGTGATGAGCCGTTTTTGAGTTATTTACTATGCCCTCCCCCAAGACCCCCCCCCCCGTCAATTTTTTTAATATTTTTTTTATTTATTTTTTTATTTTTTTAGAAATTCAGACAGTGGGGTTCTTAAACTATACTTTGACCACTTTTTATGGAAATAGGCTAAGCCTTTTTAGAGAAATTAATTTTTTTTTTTTTGAAAAAATGAAGAAATGGCAGAAACATTCATTTCAAAGCTCCAAACATAATATAAACAGCATGAAGAGTTTCCTCTTCTTGAAAAATACAATTTTCTTTTTGACGTAGAATACGTTTTGTGTTTCGATACTGGGATGCCACGCTTAGATCGTGAATGTTACGAAAAGTGTTGATCACCCAAACCTTAGTAACGTCAAAACTATTATTGATAGAAAAATGAATGATAATGCATTCGATAATATATAAAGCAAAGCATGCTTTAGATTTTCACCGACTTCATGCTGACCTTATCGGCTGATGCAATCGAAGTACAAAGTTGAGTCAGAAAATCTGCTCTCTGGCGGAGATTAATTTAGTCTAGCTCCGGCTTCCTTTGTGATAGCACGACATTTTAGGTGTCATTTGTTTTATCTTTTTTGCGCTTTATAAAATAGATTAATATTCAACCTCAGTATTTAATAGTACCTAAGATATTGGCCTTCGAATTGTGGAAATTTTGCAAAATTACAGAATTTCCAAGTTTATGCATAATAAACGCCAGAAAAATTATAGAAAACGTCACAGGTAAACAGATTGAGTGATGGGGAATCCATAAAGACCCAGATGTCCGATGTTGAACGTCTACGGGCTCAGCAGGAACGACTGAAAGTTGAGTCGTGGCGCCGCCAAAGTGAACTATAGTCCGATACGAATGCGCCAATAACTTCCACCGCTCAGTTCGATGCAAATAACATATCTGATGATATAAACGGTTCAACATGGAGTGATAAAATCCAACCCATGGAGGTCTATAATGAGCCATAACCATCAACATTAGCAGCATCTTCATCAAATGCGATTTATGTACGTCGAAACAGGGTTGGCATTTATCTTGAGACAACTGAATATCTCGGAAACTAAGTATTGTACGAAAAAATATCCAAAAAAAGTGAATTATTTCGCGGGGGAAATTCATTAGTTAAAAAATTACCCCCCCCCCTTGTGAGGGGGAGGGGGTAACTTTGAAATCTTAAATAGAAACCCCTATTTTTAATGGTATATTCAGATTGTACAAAATATTTGAGAAATGTTTTATTATCAATGTTTTTTTCAATTGATCCAACCGTTTAGGAGATAGAGGCCCTAAAAGTGCGGAACTTTTAAAGTTTTGAACCCACTTTTATCGATGAAAACTAAGAGATAGAGAGTGGGTTATACAGACATTCTTATTCTACTTTTTAATGGTCTTTAAGAATCCGAAGTTAGAATTTCAAAAATTCAAAATTTTTTAGTGCACATGTAAACTTTTGGGGGCATTGTCTGTACCTATTGAAAAATATTGGATTTTTGAAATTCTGACTCCGGATTCTTAAAGACCATTAAAAAGTAGAATAGGAATGTCTGTAAGACCCACTCAATATCTCTTTGTCTTCATTGATAAAACTGGGTTCAAACTTTAAAAGTTCAACACTTTCAGGGCCTCTCTCTCCTAAACGGTTGGATCGATTGAAAAAACACCAAGAATAAAACATTTCTCGAATATTCTGTACAATCTGAACATACCATTAAAAATAGGGGTTCCTATATAAGATTTCAAAGTTACCCCCTCCCCCAGCCCCCCTTAACAAGAGGGGGGGGGGGTAATTTTTTAACTAATGAATTTCTCCCGTGAAATAATTCACTTTTGATTTTGGACATTTTTTCGTACAATACTTAGTTTCCGAGATATTCAGTTGTCTCAAGATAAAAGCCCCACCCTGTATATGTGACAGTTTGGGGCACGGGATTCATATTTCCTTCTATACAGGGCGTTTTACATCGAATGTAAAATACTTAAAGGGGGTATTATAGAGGTTAAG